>NC_069436.1:39613039-39735539 GCF_026875155.1 Cherax quadricarinatus | reverse complement strand
TACAGAAGTAAGATTAGGGACAAGATTGGCCCGCTTAAGAGTAAACTCTGGTCAGATCACTGACAGTGATAAAGATATGTGTGAAATTCTAAATACCTGCTTCCTCTCAGTTTTCACCCAGGAAAATACTAGCGATATTCCTGAAATAATAGATTATGTAGAACAGGATGATAATAAACTATGTACGATTGCGGTAACTAGTGACATGGTCCTCAGACAAATAGAGAAACTAAAACCTAACAAATCCCCAGGTCCTGATGAACTGTTTGCAAGGGTGTTAAAGGAATGTAAAGAGGAACTAAGCATACATTTGGCTAATCTTTTTAACATATCACTACAAACTGGCATAGTGCCTGATAAGTGGAAAATGGCAAATGTAATACCTATTTACAAGGCAGGTGACAGGTCCTTGGCTTCGAACTATAGACCAATAAGCCTTACCTCCATAGTGGGAAAATTTATGGAAACAATAATTGCCGAAGCAATTCGTAGCCATCTTGACAGGCACAGATTGATTAATGAATCTCAACACAGTTTTACAAAGGGGCGTTCCTGTCTTACGAATTTGCTAACTTTTTTCACTAAGGTGTTTGAGGAGGTAGATCATGGTAATGAATATGATATTGTGTATATGGACTTCAGTAAGGCTTTCGATAGAGTTCCACACCAGAGGCTATTGAGGAAACTTAAGGCACACGGAATAGGAGGAGAATTTTTTTTTTGGGTAGAGGCATGGCTGACAAATAGACAGCAGAGAGTTTGCATAAATGGGGAGAAATCAAAATGGGGGCATGTCACAAGCGGTGTTCCTCAGGGGTCAGTGTTGGGCCCGTTGTTGTTCACAGTTTACATAAACGACATAGATGAGGGAATAAATAGCGACATAAGCAAATTGGCTGATGACACCAAAATAGGCTGTCCAATTCATTCTAATGAGGACACTAGAGCACTCCAGGATGATTTGAATAGACTGATGCAATGGTCGGAGAAGTGGCAGATGCAGTTTAATATTGACAAATGCAAAGTTCTAAATGTTGGACAGGTAAATAACCATGCCACATATAAACTAAATAATGTATATCTTAATACTACTGATTGCGAAAAGGATTTAGGAGTTCTGGTTAGCAGTAATCTAAAACCAAGACAACAGTGCATTAGTGTTCGCAATAAAGCTAACAGAATTCTTGGCTTCATATCTAGAAGTATAAATAATAGAAGTCCTCAGGTTGTTCGGCCTCCTGCAGTGTTCCTCCTTTCTTATGTTCTTATGTTCTTAACTCTATATATCCTTGGTCAGGCCTCATTTAGACTGTGCTACTCAGTTCTGGTCACCGTATAACAGAATGGATATAAATGCTCTGGAAAACGTACAGAGGAGGATGACAAAGATGATCCCGTGTATCTGAAATCTTCCCTATGAGGATAGACTGAGTCCCTGAATCTGCACTCTCTAGAAAGGCGTAGAATTAGGGGGGATATGATTGAGGTGTATAAATGGAAGACAGGAATAAATAAAGGGGATGTAAATAACGTGCTGAAAATATCTATCCTAGACAGGACTCGTAGCAATGGTTTTAAGTTGGAAAAATTCAGATTCAGGAGGGATATAGGAAAGCACTGGTTTGGGAATAGAGTTGTGGATGAGTGGAACAAACTCCCAAGTACAGTTATTGAGGCTAAAACGTTGTGTAGTTTTAAAAATAGGTTAGCTAAATACATGAGTGGGTGTGGGTGGGTGTGAGTTGGACCTGACTAGCTTGTGCTACTAGGTCAGTTGTCGTGTTACTTCATTAAGTGAATATGGCCTGCCCTGACTAGGTTGGGGCATTGGCTTAAGCCAGTAGGAGACTTGGACCTGCCTCGCATGGGTCAGTAGGCCTGCTGCAGTGTTCCTTCTTTCTTATGTTTTTATATTTTCCCCAGAAAAATAAAATCCCAGAAATTACAATTATTTATACAGGAGAAGATTAAATTAAGTAACGATTGATCAGAGTCACTATTGATGTGGTCCTCAAATTTGTACATGTACTATAGTAAAAGAAAAAAAAAACTGTCACTGGGATCTGCTGAACTGTTTTCAAGGTTTGTAAATGAGTGCAAAAAGGGGACTTAGAAAACCCAGAGTGCATACTTTAAGTAAATGACTAAGAACGGAGATGATTCACATGTATGGAAACTGTAATGTGCAAACCATTATTGTAAATGCAATTCAATCAATTTAAATTGCATTAAATATCATCACAACTTCACAGAAAGGCATTCTTGCCCTACGAATTTACCAACTATGGTATCTGATGTGATGGACTATGATAAAGACTATGACAATGTGTGTATTGATATTATTAAAGACTAGTGAAGATTCACAAAAATAGTGATTAAGAAAGTAGCTGCACATGGTGTTGGAAGGGAAATTAATTCCTGGATAAAGACATTAGTGGATCAACAGGCAATAGAGAATTTGCATAAATGAGGAGAGCTCAGAATAGGGACTCGTTACAATCATTATTATACAAGAACCAGTATTGGACACACTGTTGTTCACATAGATGAGGATATAAATAAAGACAAAGGAAATTTGTACATAAAGATTATATTGTACCGACAAGACGATGAAGTAGACACATGTGTAACATCTATGTATCTTCCAGTGGCCATTATGTCCTTGTACTGATAAAAACCATCCAGTGGCTTTATCAATACAAGAACATAAGGTGAAGACTGTAGAAATATATACAAAATATTAAGTAGTGAGTGCGTCAGTCTTAGTGTTGGTGAAGACTACGGTGCTGTCACCACCTCCAAGGTTGAGGGTCTCATTACCTCAGCTTCTTTAAATAATGTATAAAATTATGCACTCTTCACATTATGTCCTTGTATTGTATTGGTGAAGCCACTGGATGGCGAAACATCTACACATGAAGATATCCAGATGTTGCACATGTCTAATTAACAAAAGAAATTTGTTGATGACACGAAAATAGGCTGTTAGCTAAATTCTGAGGACACCAAGGAGAATGAAAATGAATGGTATAAGTTGTTCTTGTGTTCAGAAAGGTGTCAGCTGCAGCTTAATTTGGACAATTATAAGATTTTAAATCCTGGAAAACAAAACAACCAAGAAAATTATACCTAACTAATATATAGATGCTAACTAATATATAGATGCTAACTAATATATAGATGCTAATCATACCAAGAAATATAAATAATAGAATTCGCAAGGTTATTTTTTTAAACTTTTATTTCAACAGATTGAAATAAATTAGTTGGAAAACAAACAGAGGTCAAATTAATCCTCTCTATCCAAAATTTTTCCTATGAAAACAGGCTGACGGCACTAAGTTTGCACTCTGACAGGACGTACGAAAAGAGGTGATATGATACATTTGTATAAATAAAAACCAGAATAAATGAAGGAGATATAAATAAATTGCTAAAAATATCTAAGCAAGTCAGGACTTGCAGCAACGAATTTAAATTGAAAACATTTAGAGCGAGAACAGATATAGGAAAGCAGAGATTAGACCACCGTAGTGTAGATGAGTGGAGTCAGGTGGCAAATATCAGCAGTGAATCGTGTATTTTGGATAACTTTAATAATAAGTTGGAGAGGTACATGAAGGAGAATAGATGAGTACGAGTAAAACCTACCTAGCATGGGCCAGCAGACCTTCAGCAGTGCTCTTTACTTTTATGTTCATATATCTGAAAGAGTTCTGATCAGCAAGAATCTAAATCCAATGCAGCAATGTCTAAATATGTACATAGAGGGACTAGTTAGTAGGTTTTAATACCAATCTGTATATCATTTGCAAAACATTTAAATTATGCTGCACTTATTTGATTTGCACAATACGTAGACATAATACACTGGAGAACATTCAAAATTCATTCATTGTAAAGGGAATATTTTCTTTTTTAGGAAGACAGATTGTAAGCCCTGAATCCACTGTCTCTCGAAAGGCATAGAATAAAGAAGGACATGATTAAAGAGGAAACAATTACTATTTAACCAAAATGGAAGTCAAAACAAGGGATTCCAGTGAGATACATCCCGACTTCGGAAGTATATATCGGAAAAGTCTGATTACGCAATAGAGATGTTAATGAGTGAAACTAAACTTCCAGGACTGATCACTGAAGTAAATAATTTGGGTGTCTTTAATGGTATGTTGAACAGTTATATATAAATGAGTAGTTGAGTATAAGTTGATGTGCCGAGCGATGGTCAGAAGACCTATAGTCACTAATGTTTCTAATGTTCTTATGATTTATGACAGGTTAACTTAACTTCAACTTTTTTATTGTAACTCGAGCATATTAATGAATTTCCAATTTTTAAAACTTATGTAAACATTTTTCTAGCTTGCAAACGTTTTTTTTTATAGTTTCATTTCAAAATTCATGAAGAAACTTATCCTGTTTCCTGGAATACGGTTCGTGTCTTATCAACCGGTCTTCTGGACCGGTTGCGTCACTGTAGAACGGTCATGACGTACATGACCAACGGTGGCTAGTTACAGCCTATGTATTCACTAACAGCTGCTGAATACGACTGGTCGAGTTTTTTACGTTTTTATGAGACTGGATAAGATTCACAAGAACTTGTGTCACAGTCAATGCTGCTGCTGGTGTCATACCCTGGTGGTCGTGGTGCGCAAGAATTCTGTTGGTGGTGGTGGTGTACACAATCAGTGTTTGTGGTGGTGGAAATGACATTCATAAACACTGGTTATGCTGACAGAAGATCCTTGTTATGGATATCTCCATAAATGATTTGGGTAATAATGATAATTTCCACAAACACTGATGTTCACACTAACTGTAGGAGAGACTGTCCTCGAAATTTTTTATTGGTGCCTGCATTACTGTTCATGGAGGTAAGGGGTAGGAAGAGCGAACCTGGTACTGCTCGAGTGACCCTCGTGGAATACTAGGTGAAGGGGGCAACCAGGATCAGGGCAATGACGTGACCCATGTCCTGCACTAGGAGAAGCTGTCCACCAGGAAAGCGATTAGACCGTGGTCTTTTAACTAAGTAAGTGTGGCCTAAATGGAGGAAGTATTGGCCAGCAGCCAAGTCGTAGGAAAAGTGACGCTAATCTGTATTAATTGAGGATGGCCAGCTTGGATAGGGGCAGTGGCTAGCAGATAGACACTGTGGAAAGTATGGCCTTCTTGCTGCACTAGTGGCCTTCGTGCTGCACTAGTGGCCCTCATGTTTCATTAGGTCAGGGTGGCCAACAGGATTATAGCGGTGGCCAGCAGCCACACAGACACATCATAGGGAGACTGACCTCCGTGCTGCATCGCCTCCGGATGTTCACCTGAAAATATGAGACAAACAGAATTCAGAGTACAGCAGCAACAGATACAGAACTGTAGCTAGTAATACAGAACACTGGAGAAACTGATACATAGTACTGTAGCAACAAATAATAAACATTGCAGCAACATACAAAGCACTGTAGCTACAGAAGTTATGTGAGTGACGGTGTGACTAAGCACAAGACACTCACAACACTAGTGAAACTCAACACTAGTGAAACTCACAACACTAGTGAAACTCACAACACCAGTGAAACTCACAACACTAGTGAAACTCACAACACTAGTGAAACTCACAACACTAGTGAAACTAAACACTAGTGAAACTCAACACTAGTGAAACTCAACACTAGTGAAACTCACAACACTAGTGAAACTCACAACACTAGTGAAACTCACAACACTAGTGAAACTCAACACTAGTGAAACTCACAAAACTAGTGAAACTCAACACTAGTGAAACTCACAAAACTAGTGAAACTCACAACACTAGTGAAACTCACAACACTAGTGAAACTCACAACACTAGTGAAACTCAACACTAGTGAAACTCACAAAACTAGTGAAACTCACAACACTAGTGAAACTCACAACACTAGTGAAACTCACAACACTAGTGAAACTCAACACTAGTGAAACTCACAACACTAGTGAAACTCACAACACTAGTGAAACTCACAACACTAGTGAAACTCACAACACTAGTGAAACTCACAACACTAGTGAAACTCAACACTAGTGAAACTCACAACACTAGTGAAACTCACAACACTAGTGAAA
Source organism: Cherax quadricarinatus (assembly GCF_026875155.1). Lineage (NCBI taxonomy): Eukaryota > Metazoa > Arthropoda > Malacostraca > Decapoda > Parastacidae > Cherax > Cherax quadricarinatus. The sequence goes on along the minus strand of NC_069436.1, from coordinate 39,729,431 downwards.
CTCACAACATTAGTGAAACTCACAACACTAGTGAAACTCACAACACTAGTGAAACTCACAACACTAGTGAAACTCACAACACTAGTGAAACTCACAACACTTGTGAAACTTAACACTAGTGAAACTCACAAAACTAGTGAAACTCAACACTAGTGAAACTCAACACTAGTGAAACTCACAAAACTAGTGAAACTCAACACTAGTGAAACTCACAAAACTAGTGAAACTCACAACACTAGTGAAACTCACAACACTAGTGAAACTCACAACACTAGTGAAATTCAACACTAGTGAAACTCACAACACTAGTGAAACTCACAACACTAGTGAAACTCAACACTAGTGAAACTCACAACACTAGTGAAACTCACAACACTAGTGAAACTCACAACACTAGTGAAACTCACAACACTAGTGAAACTCACAACACTAGTGAAACTCAACACTAGTGAAACTCACAACACTAGTGAAACTCACAACACTAGTGAAACTCACAACATTAGTGAAACTCACAACACTAGTGAAACTCAACACTAGTGAAACTCACAACACTAGTGAAACTCACAACACAAGTGAAACTCACAACACTAGTGAAACTCACAACACTAGTGAAACTCACAACACTAGTGAAACTCACAACACTAGTGAAACTCACAACACTAGTGAAACTCACAACACTAGTGAGACTCACAACATTAGTGAAACTCACATTAGTGAAACTCACAACACTAGTGAAACTCACAACACTAGTGAAACTCACAACACTAGTGAAACTCAACACTAGTGAAACTCACAACACTAGTGAAACTCACAACACTAGTGAAACTCACAACACTAGTGAAACTCACAACACTAGTGAAACTCACAACACTAGTGAAACTCAACACTAGTGAAACTCACAACACTAGTGAAACTCACAACATTAGTGAAACTCACAACATTAGTGAAACTCACAACACTAGTCAAACAACATTAGTGAAACTCACAACACTAGTCAAACAACATTAGTGAAAATCACACTAGTGACATTCACAGTACTAGTGAAACTCACACTACTGACACTCACAAAACTAGTTTAAGTTCAAGTATTGTTTGTAATAGCTTGACGAAGCTCTTGTAGAGAGAGCAACGTTGTCACATTAGATGCACTTGTGCCCTTTTATCCAACAAAGTTAAAAACATATTTCTAGTGAAATCCCAAAACTTATGACTCAGAGTACCAGTGACACTCAGAGTACTAGTGACACTCAGAGTACCAGTGTCACTCAGAGTACCAGTGACACTCAGAGTACCAGTGACACTCAGAGTACCAGTGTCACTCAGAGTACCAGTGACACTCAGAGTACCAGTGACACTCAGAGTACCAGTGACACTCAGAGTACTAGTTACACTCAGAGCTCCAGTGACGCTCAGAGTACTAGTGACACTCAGAGCTTCAGCGACACTCAGAATACCAATGACACTCAGAGTACCAGTGACACTCAGAGTACTAGTTACACTCAGAGCTCCAGTGACACTCAGAGTACTAGTGACACTCAGAGCTTCAGCGACACTCAGAATACCAATGACACTCAGAGTACCAGTGACACTCAGAGTTCCATTGACACTCAGAGCTCCAGTGACACTCAGAGTACTAGTGACACTCAGAGCTTCAGCGACACTCAGAATACCAATGACACTCAGAGTACCGGTAACACTCAGAGTACTAGTTACACTCAGAGCTCCAGTGACACTCAGAGTACTAGTGACACTCAGAGTTTCAGCGACACTCAGAATACCAATGACACTCAGAGTACCAGTGACACTCAGAGTTCCAGTGACACTCAGAGTACCAGTGACACTCAGAGTGCCAGTGGCAATCAGAGTTCCAGTGACACTCAGAGTACCAATGACACTCAGAGTACCAGTGACACTCAGAGTTCCAGTGACACGCAGAGTACTAGTGACACTCAGAGAACCAGTGGCACTCAGAGTATTAGTGACACTCAGAGTACCAGTGACACTCAGAATATTAGTGACACTCAGAGTACCAGTGACTCAGGCTACTAGCGACACTCAGAGTACCAGTGGCACTCAGAGTACTAGTGGCACTCAGAATACCAGTGATACTCAGAGTACCAGTGACACTCAGAGTATTAGTGGCACTCAGAGTACCAGTGACACTCAGAGTACCAGTGACACTCAGAGTACCGGTGATACTCAAAGCACCAGTGACACTCAGAGAACTAGTGACACTCAGAGTTCCAGTGACACTCAGATAACTAGTGACTCTCAGAGTTCCAGTGACACTCAAAGTACCAGTGACACTCAGAATTCCAGTGACACTTAGAGTACCACTGACACTCAGAGTAATAGTGACACTCAGAAAACTAGTGACACTCAGAGCACTAGTGACACTCAGAGTACCAGTGACGCTCAGAAAACTAGTGACAGAGTACCAGTGATACTCAGACTACCAGTGACACTAAGAGTACTAGTGACACTCAGAATACCAGTGACACTCAGAGTACCAGTGGTACTCAGAGTAGCAGTGACACTCAGAGAACTAGTGACACAGAGTACAAGTGATACTCTTTGTACCAGTGACACTCAGCGTACCAGTGACACTCAGAGTGATAGTGACACTCACACAACCAGTGACACTCAGAGTGCTAGTGACACTCTGAGTACTAGTGTCACTCAGAGTACCATTGAAAGAGTGCCAGTGACACTCAGACTACCAATGTCACTCAGAGTACGAGCGACACTCAGAGTGCTAGTGACACTCAGAATACCAGTGGCACTCAGAGTGCTAGTGATATTCAGAATACCAGTGGCACTCAGAGTGCTAATGACACTCAGAACACCAGTGATACTCAGAGTACCAGTGACACTCAGAGTACTAGTGGCACTCAGAGAACCATTGAGACTCAGAGTACCAGTGACACTCAGTGTACCAGTGACACTCAGAGAACTAGTGACACTCAGAGCTCCAATGATAGTCAGAGAACCAGTGACACTCAGAGTACCAGTGACACTCAGAGTACCAGTGACACTCAGAGTACTAGCGACACTGAGAGTATCAGTGACATTCAGAGTACCAGTGACACTCAGAGAACTAGTGACACTCAGAGTACCAGTGACACTCAGAGTACCAGTGACACTCAGAGTGCTAGTGCCACTCAGAGTACCAGTGACACTCAGAGTACCAGTGACACTCAGAATACCAGTGACACTCAGAGTGCTAGTGACACTCTGAGTACTAGTGACACTCAGAGTACCAGTGACACTCAGAGTACTAGCGACACTGAGAGTATCAGTGACACTCAGAGTACCAGTGACACTCAGAGTGCTAGTGACACTGAGTACTAGTGACACTCAGAGTACCAGTGACACTCAGAGTTCCAGTGACACTCAGAGTACTAGTGACACTCAGAGTACCAGTGACACTCAGAGTACCAGCGACACTCAGAGTACCAGCGACACTCAGAGTACTAGTGACAGTCAGAGTACCAGTAACACTCAGAGTACTAGTGACACTGAGAGTATCAGTGACACCCAGAGTACCAGTGACATTCAGAGTTCCAGTGACACTCAGAGTACCAGTGACTCCAAGAGTACCATTGTCACTCAGAGTACCAGTGACCCTCAAAGCAACAGTGATACTCAGAGTACCAGTAACCCTCAAAGCAACAGTGACACTCATAGCACCAGTAACCCTCAAAGCAACAGTGACACTCAGAGTACCAGTAACCCTCAAAGCAACAGTGACACTCAAAGAACCAGTGACCCTCAAAACAACAGTGACACTTAGGACAGTAGTGATACTTAAAGCACCAGTGACAGAGTGCTAGTGACACTTAAAACAACAGTGACACTGAGAGTACTATTGACACTCAGAGTACTAGTGTCACTCAGAGTGCTATTGACACTCACAGAACTAGTGACACTCAGAGTGCTAGTGACGCTCTGAGTACTAGTGACACTCAGAGCACCAGTGACACTCAGAGCACCAGTGACACTCAGAGTACCAGTGACACTCAGAGTACCAGTGACACTCAGAGTACCAGTGATACTCAGAGTACCAGTGAGACTCAGAGTACCAGTGACACTCAGAGTACCAGTGGCACTCAGAGTACCAGTGACACTCAGAGTACCAGTGACACTCAGAGTGCTAGTGACATTCTGAGTACTAGCGACACTGAGAGTACCAGTGACACTCAGAGTACCAGTGATACTCAGAGTACCAGTGACACCCAGAGTACTAGTGACAATCAGAGTACCAGTGACACTCAGAGTTCCAGTGACACTCAGAGTACCAGTGACACTCAAAGCAACAGTGACACTCAGAGTACTAGTGACACTGAGAGTATCAGTGATATTCAGAGTACCAGTGACATTCAGAGTTCCAGTGACATTCAGAGTACCAGTGACACACAGAGATCAGTGACTCCAAGAGTACCATTGTCACTCAGAGTACCAGTGACCCTCAAAGCAACAGTGATACTCAGAGTACCAGTAACCCTCAAAGCAACAGTGACACTCATAGCACCAGTAACCCTCAAAGCAACAGTGACACTCAGAGTACCAGTAACCCTCAAAGGAACAGTGACACTCAGAGTACCAGTAACCCTCAAAGGAACAGTGACACTCAGAGTACCAGTGACCCTCAAAGCAACAGTGACACTTAGGGCAGTAGTGATACTTAAAGCACCAGTGACAGAGTGCTAGTGACACTTAAGGCAACAGTGAAACTGAGAGTACTAGTGACACTTGAAGCAACAGTGACACTCATAGAACTATTGATACTCAAAGCAAGAATGACGCTCAGAGTACTACTTATACTCAAAGCAACAGAGTACTAATAACCCGCAAATCAACAGTGAAACAGAAACAACAATAAAACTCACTATAATAGTGACATCTCATCATACAAGTGAAATTTGCCACACTAGTATCGCATTACTAGTAACCATCACATCACTAGTGGAACTCACAACACCAGTGACAATTACCTGGCTACTGAAATTCATAACACAAGTGAAATTTAGCACAAGTAAATCTAACAACACAAAGACTTCACACAACACAAGTGAAACTTTAAACACAAGTGAAACACAGAACAATAATAACACTGCCAGGGTAACTCTCATAACACTAGTGATATTCTTAGTTCATATTAACCTTGTAATACTAGTGAAACTAATGTAACTAGTGAAACTAATGTAACAAATGAAACACTCAACACCATGAGACACGCAACACTAGTGAAACACTCAACACTAGTCAGACACTTAACACTAGTGAAACACTCAACACTAGTGAGAGAACACTAGTGAAACACTTAACATTTGTGAAACACTCAACACCATGGGGCACGCAACACAAGTGAAATACTCAATACCATGAGACACGCAACACAAGTGAAACTCTCATAACCATGAGACACACAACACAAGTGAAACTCTCATAACCATGAGACACACAACAAGTGAAACTCTCATAACCATGAGACACACAACAAGTGAAACTCTCATAACCATGAGACACGCAACACTAGTGAAACACTCAAAACTAGTGAGACAACACTAGTGAAACACTCAACACCATGAGACACGCAACACAAGTGAAACTCATAACCATGAGACACGCAACACTCATAACCATGAGACACGCAACACTCATAACCATGAGACACGCAACACTAGTGAAACACTCAACACCATGAGACACGCAACACAAGTGAAACACTCATCACAAGTGAAACACTCATAACCATAAGGCATGCATCACTAGTGAAACACTCAACACAAGTGAAACACTTATAACCTTGAGACACGCAACACAAGTGAAACACTCATAACCATAAGGCATGCATCACTAGTGAAACACTCAACACAAGTGAAACACTCATAACCTTGAGACACGCAACACAAGTGAAACACTCATAACCTTGAGACACGCAACACAAGTGAAACACTCATAACCTTGAGACACGCAACACAAGTGAAACACTCATAACTTTGAGACACGCAACACAAGTGAAACACTCATAACCTTGAGACACACAACACAAGTGAAACACTCAACACAAGTGAAACACTCATAACCTTGAGACACGCAACACAAGTGAAACACTCATAACCTTGAGACACGCAACACAAGTGAAACACTCATAACCTTGAGACACGCAACACAAGTGAAACACTCATAACTTTGAGACACGCAACACAAGTGAAACACTCATAACCTTGAGACACGCAACACAAGTGAAACACTCATAACCTTGAGACACGCAACACAAGTGAAACACTCATAACTTTGAGACACGCAACACAAGTGAAACACTCATAACCTTGAGACACACAACACAAGTGAAACACTCAACACAAGTGAAACACTCATAACCTTGAGACACGCAACACAAGTGAAACACTTATAACCATGAGACACACAACACAAGTGAAACACTCAACACCATGAGGCACGCAATACTAGTGAAACACTCAACACCACAAGACGCGCAACACTAGTGAAACACTTAACACAAGTGAATCATTCATAACCATGAGACACGCAACACTAGTGAAACACTCAGTACTAGTAAAACACTCAGTACCATGAGACAGACAACACTATTGAAATACTCAACACAAGTGAAACACTCATAACCATGAGACACACAACACTAGTGAAACACTTAACACTAATGAAGCACTTAATACTAGTGAAACACTTAACTCTAGTGAAACACTCAACACTAGTGAAACACTTAACAGTAGTGAAACACTCAACACTTGTGAAACACTCAACACTTGTGAAACACTCAACACTTGTGAAACACTCAACACTTGTGAAACACTCAACACTTGTGAAACACTCAACACTTGTGAACCAAGCACTCAACACTTGTGAACGCTCAACACTTGTGAAACACTCAACACTTGTGAAACACTCAACACTTGTGAAACACTCAACACTTGTGAACCAAGCACTCAACACTTGTGAACGCTCAACACTTGTGAAACACTCAACACTTGTGAAACATTTAGCTTGCATGCTGCACAAGTCAACTTGTCGGTTCTCTGAACTTCTCATCAACATTCCTGTCAGACACAGCAACGTCTTGGGTTCTTATTACAGGGAATTCTTCACTTGTCCAACTTTCAACTTGACCTACTTCCACATTTGTCAAATGTGATACCACCTAGACTGCTGCACCTCACCTGCCTACAGTATATAAGCCACTTCTTCTCACATATGCTATATTCTTTTCAAGATTGATGGACTAATTACGCCGAATCAAGACTGAGGGACTGTCTTCACCATTCACCTTTGTATGGACTGATGAAGCCACTGTGTGTCGAAACCTTTCCTCAATAAAGATACCCAACACGAAAATAAATAGCATCGAAAGCCAAGTTTGACCCAAAGGTGTTATATAGCCGCATCAGGAGGAAGACAACAGTCAAGGACCAGGTAATCAGGCTGAGGAGGGAAGTTCTAAAAAGCGACCAAGAAATATGGAGAAGCTCAACATTAGATTTAAATAAATATTTACATGGAGACAGGAAGGACTCTGGAAATCCGAAATAGTAGGGTACACTAACAAGTGTTGGACGAAATACACACAGCCGAGGAAGAAGTGAAGATGGTGCTAAGTGAACTAGATACCTCAAAGACGGTGAGACCGGACCACATCTCTTCTTGGGTCCTTAGAGAGGGAGCAGAGATAGTGTGTGTGCCACTAACAACAGTCTTCAACACATCCAATGAAACTGGGCAACTATCTGAGGTGCGGAAGAAGGCAAATATAGTCCCAGTTTTCAAGAAATGGGATAGACACGAGACATTAAACATAAGACCAGTGTCACTGACATGCATAATATGCAAAGTCATCGAGAAGATTATCAGGAGGAAAGTGGTGGAGCACTGGAGCATTTGTGTCACAAACCTACTGGAGTTGTATGACAAGGTAATAAAAATAAGACAAGAGAGAGAGAGAGAGAGAGAGAGAGAGAGAGAGAGAGAGAGAGAGAGAGAGAGAGAGAGAGAGAGAGAGAGAGAGAGAGAGAGAGAGAGAGAGAGAGAGAAGGGTGGGTAGACTGCATTTTATTGGACTGAAAGAAGGCTTTCGAGAGTTCCACACAGGAGATGAGTGCAAAAGGAAGAGGATCAGACACACACATATCAAGAAAGGCACTGCAATGGATCAAGGAATACCTGACAGGGAGGCAACAACGAGTCATGATACGTGACGAGGTGTCAGAACGGGCGCCTGTGACGAGCGGGGTTCCACAGGGGTCAGTGCTTGGACTGTTGCTGTTCTGGTATATGAGAATTACATGCCGGAAGGGACAGACTCAGAAGTGTCCCTGTTTGCAGATTATGTAAAGTTAATAAGGAGAATTAAATCGGATGAGGATCAGAAAAGACTACAAAGGGAGCTAGACAGGTCGCAAGCATGGTCCAGCAACTGGCTCCTGAAATATAACCCCACCAAATGCAGAGTCATGAAAATCTTGGAAGGGGAAATAAGACCTCAGAGAGAACAGGCTATCGGGCCAAAGACTGCAAACCTCACTCAAGGAAAAGGATCTTGGGGTCAGTATAGTACCGAGTACATCTCTTGAGGCGCACATCAACCAAATAACTGCTGCAGCATACGGACGCCTGGCAAACCTAACAACAGCATTCCGGCACATCAGTAAGGAATCGTTCAAGACTCTGTACAGGGTGTACGTCAGGCCCATATTGGAGTATGCAGCACCAGTTTGGATCTCACACCTTGTCAAGCACATCAGTAAATTAGAGAAAGTGCAAAAGTTTTCAACAAAACTAGTCCAGGAGCTAAGGGAAATGTCCAATGAAGAAAGGTTAAGGAAAATCGACCTGACCACACTGGAGGACAGGACGGATGGAGGGACATGATAACGACAAATAAAATACTGCGAGGTATAGACAAGGTGGACAAAGACAGGATGTTCCAGAAATGGGACACAGTAAGAAGGGGACACCATTGGAAGTTGAAAACTCAGATGAGTCAGTGGGATGCTTCGAAGTATTTCTTCAGTCATAGAATTGTCAGGAACTGAAATAGTCTGGAATGTGATGTAGTGGAGGCAGGGTCCATATATAGTTTTATGATGAGGTATGATAAAGGCTCATGGAGCAGGGAGAGATAGGACCTAGTAGCAACCAGTGAGGAGGGGGGCCTGGAGCTGTGACCCGGCCCCTGAAACTATAATTAGGTGAGTACTGTTCGGTACATTCACACTGCCTGCCTTCCATAAACACCTCTTACCTTCCATACACACCACCTGAATGAATGTGTGACTGGAAAGGGTTTCGGGGGTCAACGACCCCGAGGCCCCGTCTGTGTCCTCGCCTCACAGTGCTGATCAACCTGGCTGTTACTGCTGGCTGCACGCAAACCGACATGTGAACAACAGCCCGGCTAATCAGGTACCGATTTTAGGTGCTTGTCCAGCACCTTCTTTAAGACAGCCAGGGGGCCTATTGGTAATCCCCCATGTGTACACTGGGAGGCAGTTGAACAGTCTTGGGACCCTGACACTTATTATGTTGTCTGTCAATGTACTCGTAACTCCCCTCCTTTTTGTTGAGAGATGTTGCATCTCCTCCCGAGTATTTCACTTTCGTGGGGATTGATTTTCATGTACAAGGTTGGTATTAATCCCTCTAGGATTTCCCAGATGTAATTTATCATTTATCTTTCTCGCCTGCGTTCCCAGTAAGTTAAATGCTTTATTGTACTTATGTCTGCCTTGAAAGGGGCCGTTAGTGTACAGCAATATTCCAGCTTAGAGAGAACAAGCGATTTAAAGAGAGCCATCATGGGCTTGGCATCCCCAGTTTTGAAGGTTCTCATTATCAATCCTATCATTTTCCTGGCAGATGTGGTAGATACATTGTTGTGATCTTTGAAAATGAGATCCTCTTACATTATCACTCCCAGGTTCTTCACATTAGTTTCTCGCTCTACTGTTTGGTTAGAATTGGTTTTATATTCTGATACAGTTTTAATTTCCTCAAGTTTTCCATATCGAGTAATTTAAATTTCTCTACGTTGAACTTCACATTGTTTTATGTTGCCCAGTTAAAGATTTGGTTGATGTCCGCTTGGAGTCTTGCAGTGTCTTCGACGGATGACACTGTCATGCAAATTCGGGTGTCATCCGCAAAGGAAGACACAGTACTGTGACTTACGTCTCTGTCTATAGCAGATATGAGAAATAAAAAAAGTAAGATTGTTATAGGGAAACATGAAGCACTTGAAAACTAAGTGAGCCAATGTGGTACTGGAGAAATAGATATGAGAAATAACATCAAAGTGTAATATGCTTCACATGTGTTAGTGTGAGGAGCTGAGATTTCACCTCAAGTCTACAGTTAGAAGAACTTGGTGGTAAACCAGAATTGTTCTTTAAGATACTATCATGATGGTGAAGGATAGTAATTGAAGAATATGTGAAGGGATCCTGGATAAAAAGAAAAGTAAGAGTTACGTACGATTTATGTTTGTGTAAAGACCACGTCTCTTGTACGAGAGTTAACAGTGTTTACTTTAATGACGTTAAGAGCAGGTTTCTAAAAAGTTCCGCCGAGGATACTGACTACAGCAACCAGACAGTGGACGCTCTCTTGTGCACTTTACCTGGGAAAATTTTAAGAATGGGAAAGGAAAGCTTTTGCAGGAAAAGAGAACTAAATAACACAGAAGGCGACTCCTGTGTCGTAGGTAACTGATATAACTGCAGAAACGGTAGAAGAGTTACATATAACCACTTGAGCACACTCCACAGCCTCCAGCCTAATACTGATACTACTACAAACAACAAGGAGAGGGAGAAGGAGGTTGATCTGTATGTGAAAGACTCGCTCACATATTCTGAGTTATTAACACTACGAATGATGTCGAATTATTGGTGGTTAAAATTGAACATGAAAATCAGGTTATTTTATTTGAATATAAACTGTCAGATGCAACTTTTCAGCAGATCACTGACTAACTACTGAACATAGAAAACTCCCTTGAAAACTTATATTTTTGCTTGGATGAAATCTAACTTAACTAAACTGTTAAGACTGCAAGAAGTTCGTCTTATGACAGCAAACAGCAGAACCGACCGTAGTAGATAATACTCTAGATCAGATATTCATTAATAATACAGACGCGATTTGGAACAAAGCAGTGTCAAAGATAGTAAACTTATACCACAACCTAATACGTGTACCATGCCAGACATGTTTACTCACGTGTAGCATGCCAGACATGTATGCTCACGTGTAGCATGCCAGACATGTTTACTCACGTGTAGCATGCCAGACATGTATGCTCACGTGTAGCATGCCAGACATGTATGCTCACGTGTAGCATGCCAGACATGTTTACTCACGTGTAGCATGCCAGACATGTATGCTCACGTGTAGCATGCCAGACATGTATGCTCACGTGTAGCAAGCCAGACATGTATACTCACGTGTAGCAAGCCAGACATGTATACTCACGTGTAGCATGCCAGACATGTATACTCACGTGTAGCAAGCCAGACATGTATACTCACGTGTAGCATGCCAGACATGTATACTCACGTGTAGCATGCCAGACATGTATACTCACTGGTACTAAGCAGCAAACCCACCTAATCACGAGGGCACATTTAATAAATTTATCTTTAACATCAGCTAGGATCTAGTAAGTAGAGAGTTTACTGACATATGCGGGAAAGGCAATGTGGTAAATGAACCAGTATTTTGAGAAAATGAACTCAGTGGTACTAGACGTATCCTCCCGACACATACCATTACGAAGGGAGAGGAGAAGGTGCAGGCTGGAAAGGAAGAGGCGCGCCCTCTATAGGCGAAGACGACGAATAACAGAGGTCCTCAAAGGCAGCAGAGTCTCTGAAGAACGGAAAGTAAGACTGGCTAGAGAAGTGGAAAATGTTGAGCGCAAATTAAATGTATCAAACAGAAGAACCCAGGAAAGACAGAGGAAGCAAAAACCAATAAATGAAGCTGAGAAAAGTCCAAAATACTTCTTCTCATATGCAAAATCCTGGGCAAAGATAACCTCTAACATCGGGCCGTTGATTAAAGATGAAATATACACAGATGACCACAAAGAAATAGTGAGATATTTAAATTCCAGTTTTTCAGTGTACCATTGATCATCCTAAGATTGTTGTGCCAAATAAGTTCTTCATAAAAAATATTCAGAATGCTGCAGACACTTATATAATCTTCCAAATGAAGTGAGGTTAACTCCACTTCATTTCGAAAAGGCCATTGATTGCGTGCTCATGTAGTTCGCGCCAGACCCTGATTCGTCGACCTCCATATTCATTAAGAATTGCGAGATTCCATTATGACCCGCCTTAAATGTGCTCTGAAAAAAGAGCGCAGACAATGGAGTCATCCAACAGTAAAGGAATTGGAAAACAAGCACTGATATCCAACATTATCAGATTTTTGAAAGGGTTTTAAGAAACAATATTGCCAATCATATGGAATACCACCAGTTGCACAATCCAGGTCAAAACTGGTTCAGAACAGGTCGCTCCTTCCTCTCACAATTGGTGGATCACTAGAAAAAGATCTTGAATATACTGGAAGACAAGCTGAATACAGACAAAGTGTACATTGGCTTCGCAGAAGACTGACAGGTTCGACCACGGAGTAATTGTTTACTAAATTCGTGCAACAGGAATGAATGAAAAGTGGGCACATGTACATTTAACTTCATAACCAATGTAACGGAGAAAAGAGGCAAACAGGGTGAAATCAGTACTCGCCCCACTTACATTTCTCATTCTCATAACGTACAGACAGGGATATAAACCATAACATTGTATTTTCCTTGACAGACAATTCATGAATCAGTATAACTGTGATATCCACTGAAGACACAACGATCCTCCAAGCCATCAACCAAGTCCTTCGCTGGGCTATTGACAATTGTGGGGTAGCCTTTCAAGGGACAACGTGTCCATTTAAATTGACTAGAAAACGGTAACATTTAGAGGGGAGACTTCTAAAAGATATGTAAAGGAAACAGGGCTAATTAACATAAACTCATTTAAAAGGGGTGGCGTCTGCATTAATAAGAAAGACGACCGCAGATATTCAACCCACATAATTCTGAGCCAAACTCTGGTTCAACCTTCAAAAACTGCAGGAAAAATTAGCCCAAATTCCTCTGTACGGCACTACATTTAAGACAGTCTATTGCATTCATATAAGATCCCAGTTTTATACTGTGTACTATTGCCTCAACTTAAAATGCATCTAATTTGAACAACTCATCACTGATATTGCATAATGACTGCTTATCATGCTTAATAATTGCCGATTCTACAATATTCCTTTCAAGCCAGAAGGAACAAGGAAAGATGACTCTAGCTTCCAGCCAATTTGCCGGATTATTACAAACTCTAATATGGTTGAAAACCGCATTCAACTCCTGTGTTGTACATATCGAATTACGGTGCTGGGACATTCTCACCTCCAATGATTTTCCCGTTTGTCCCAAACAGGAGAGGCTGCAACCGTTGCAACCAACCCTCCTATATTTATATCTGGTACTTCAAGGAAGGGACAAAGTTATTACAGAACTTGCCAAATCAGTTTTCAGTTTTCACAATAAAATAAAGCTTTTTAAATGAGATCTGCCAACAAATAATTCTGACCACTTTCCCAACCTTAAACTGAAAATAACTGTTTTTCCTGATGTTGAAATTAAAGATAGTAAACTGAAACAATACGAAGGAAACTTAAACGCACTTTATAATGATTTTGAGAACAGGCTTGAGAAACTAAAAATAAAAGTTAAAAACCATGTTTTCAATTTCTTGTGAATCCTTTAGTGATAAATATCATCGATGATGGATGTCTTGTTGCTGCACCTTTTACCTGGGATGTTGCTTCAGTAGACACAGAACTTACTGAGCTGCACGAAGATGTGGGTTTGAAGTTAGTGCATAAAAGCTCACCTCTAACTGGCTTTTGGAAACAAATCTCAGAAGCAAAGTGTCCCAATCTTCAGAAAACTGGCTTCCCACTATTCCCAGTCTTTGGAACAATTTACCTCTGTGAAACTGTCTTCTCTGTAATGAAATTTATCAAGACAAAACATGGCGCTATCCACACTAACATTCACCTCACTGAACTTACAACAACTTTAACATCCTACCAGACAGATTTTAAACAATTAACAGAGAAAATGAAGACTCGGTCAAAGTCTTCAACGAGCAGACATTAAATATATTCTGCTTTGGTCAGTAGGACTATTATACAGTTCTATTTTTTTATTATTCATAAATACAATTTTAAAATAATATTTTCTGTGGTTGTTGAACATTCAGTAATGTATGAAAATTATTATTTAAGACTGGCGAAACTGCGCACCCGCAAGATGTACACTTGTACACAGAACCTTCACAGCTGTACACAGAACCTTCACAGCTGTACACAGAACCTTCACAGCTGTACACATAACCTTCACAGCTGTACACAGAACCTTCACAGCTGTACACAGAACCTTGACAGTTGTACACAGAACCTTCACAACTGTACACAGAACCTTCACAGTTGTACACAGAACCTTCACAGCTGTACACAGAACCTTCACAGTTGTACCCAGAACCTTCACAGCTGTACACAGAACCTTCACAGTTGTACACAGAACCTTCACAGCTGTACACAGAACCTTCACAGTTGTACACAGAACCATCACAGCTGTACACAGAACCTTCACAGTTGTACACAGAACCTTCACAGTTGTACACAGAACCTTCACAGCTGTACACAGAACCTGAGGTTGGGAGACCACTCTCTCCCGTCTTCGCATTGGTCACACTCGTCTTACTCATGGGTATCTCATGGAGAGGCACCCTGTTCCTCTCTGTGAGCAGTGTCAAGTTCCAGTATCGATTAGTCACATTCTGTTAGACTGCCCTCTCTATCAACGAGCACGCAGAATTTACCTCCAACGCCGTCTTCGTTCTACTACTCTCTCTTTACCTTCCCTTCTTGCTGATGGACCCTCCTTTAATCCTGACTCTCATTGACTTCTTGACAACGACTGATTTACTCCACAAACTCTGATGATACTTTTCGCACTCCCCTCAGCCCTTTCTAGTTCAGTCTCTTGCTGCCCTTTACCCTTTCACCATCCACTACCCCGCTGTTATCCGTAACCTATTACTCATCCATCTCCCTTTTGCCACCTGATGCCCTCGCTTTCTTCCTGCACTGCAGCGCTGTATAGCCCTTGTGGCTTAGCGCTTCTTTTTTGATTATAATAATAATAATGTACACAGAACCTTCACAGTTGTACACAGAACCTTCACAGCTGTACACAGAACCTTCACAGCTGTACACAGAACCTTCACAGTTGTACACAGAACCTTCACAGCTGTACACAGAACCTTCACAGTTGTACACAGAACCTTCACAGTTGTACACAGAACCTTCACAGTTGTACACAGAACCTTCACAGTTGTACACAGAACCTTCACAGTTGTACACAGCCCCCCCACAGTTGTACACAGAACCTTCACAGTTGTACACAGAACCTTCACAGTTGTACACAGAACCTTCACAGTTGTACACAGAACCTTGACAGCTGTACACAGAACCTTCACAGTTGTACACAGAACCTTCACACTTGTACACAGAACCTTCACAGTTGTACACAGAACCTTCACAGTTGTACACAGAACCTTGACAGCTGTACACAGAACCTTCACACTTGTACACAGAACCTTCACACTTGTACACAGAACCTTCACACTTGTACACAGAACCTTCACAGTTGTACACAGAACCTTGACAGCTGTACACAGAACCTTCACAGCTGTACACAGAACCTTCACACTTGTACACAGAACCTTCACACTTGTACACAGAACCTTCACACTTGTACACAGAACCTTCACACTTGTACACAGAACCTTCACACTTGTACACAGAACCTTCACACTTGTACACAGAACCTTCACACTTGTACACAGAACCTTCACACTTGTACACAGAACCTTCACACTTGTACACAGAACCTTCACAGTTGTACACAGAACCTTCACACTTGTACACAGAACCTTCACACTTGTACACAGAACCTTCACAGTTGTACACAGAACCTTCACACTTGTACACAGAACCTTCACACTTGTACACAGAACCTTCACACTTGTACACAGAACCTTCACACTTGTACACAGAACCTTCACAGTTGTACACAGAACCTTCACACTTGTACACAGAACCTTCACAGTTGTACACAGAACCTTCACAGTTGTACACAGAACCTTCACAGTTGTACACAGACCCTTCACACTTGTACACAGAACCTTCACACTTGTACACAGAACCTTCACAGTTGTACACAGAACCTTCACAGTTGTACACAGAACCTTCACACTTGTACACAGAACCTTCACAGTTGTACACAGAACCTTCACACTTGTACACAGAACCTTCACAGTTATACACAGAACCTTCACAGCTGCAAAGTGAGTACCATGTAACTGTGCACTTAAAAATTTAATTGAGAAAGATACATGCTTATCTACACCTGGATAATGGTAGGTAAGACACATAGGTAACAGTTAGGCAACTTTATTCCGAAACGTTTCGGAATAAAGTTGCCTAACTGTTGCCTATGTGTCTTACCTACCAACCTGTCGGTATTGTATACCATTTTGATGTACACCTGGATAATTTTGGAGGGATTGGTCCCAAAGCTACACACCGAAATAACTACATATGAACACATCAGACTTGGTAAACAGAGCTTGATACCACTCGTAGAAAGTTGGGAAGCAACGAGTAAACTGAAAGACAACTCAATAAGTGTAAAGGAACCACGACTCTTCAAAACCCTCCCTTCATGCATAAGGGGCACTACCAAGTTGCCAACAACCCCCCTTGCTGTCTTTAGGAGAGAACTCGACATTCCTCAGAATGCTTCCTGATCATCAGATCTGTCGTGTATATGTTGGGCTGCGTGTGGAGGGCACACACAACAACCTAATCAAGCAGGCCAGCAACCGGGAGGACTGCTCTTGGACCGGGCCGCGGGAGTGATGACCTTCGGAAGCGACTGCAGGTAACTGGAGACTCGACTTCTAATCTCATTCTATCGACCCCCATTCTCGCAACTTCCATTATCCACTAAACTCTTTCTTTAGAAACGACCGTCAGGCTCATTCTCCAAGTCATCAGATGGGGGATGTTTTGCCTCATCCAGCTCATTCTCCAAGTCATCAGATGGGGGATGTTTTGCATCATCCAGCTCATTCTCCAAGTTATCAGATGGGGATGTTTGGCTTCATCCAGCTCATTCTCCAAATTATCAGATGGGGATGTTTTGCCTCATCCAGCTCATTCTTCAAGTCATCAGATGGGGATGTTTGGCTTCATCCAGCTCATTCTCCAAATTATCAGATGGGGGATGTTTTGCGTCATCCAGCTCATTCTCCAAGTCATCAGATGGGGGATGTTTTGCCTCATCCAGCTCATTCTTCAAGTCATCAGATGGAGATGTTTGGCTTCATCCAGCTCATTCTCCAAATTATCAGATGGGGGATGTTTTGCGTCATCCAGCTCATTCTTCAAGCCCCAGCCTTTCAAATTTCACCACTGGCAAATCATCTCTTCACTTTTCCATGAGCCTACAGTAATGCCATGGGCAGGAAACCTGTGGTCAGGAAATGTGGGCAGCAGTGACTATGGGCAAAGCTTTCAGTGCACAATGTAGTGTGAATTGCTCTGGTACATCATGCATGAAGTACTTAAGATAATGTGGATATATTTAAAAGGTCTACTAGCTGTATTTTAATTTAAGTCATCGTTCTCGATGACCTGAAATGTCTGTGTAAATCTAATCTTACCTGATATCGCTGAGCTGAATTGAATTATCTGAATTATGCTTGGCTAATAAAAAATAAATTGAATTGAGTTGTCCTAATATATTTACTATAATGAACACAGTTTTGATTATAACTGCCTAGACCAGAAGTGTACTGACTTCACCTGATACAGACTAATTTACTTCTCATAACAGTATGTTAATATTGCTATGAATATTCACACCAAATGGAAAACTTCACATTTTTCCATAAATTCTGCATTTCATTTTTGTCTCATGTGAATTACAAATGGATTTCACTTACGTTTATTCATTTCGTAATGCATTGTAATTTTTACTGGTGAATACATAGCTGCATGTAAATACAGAACCATCACATCAGTTCAGTGTAACTACCAGTAACCAAAACGGTATATTGTTATGGTAAATAAAAATTATTTTCATATAACGAACATAATACTCGACCAATCAGAGTGATAGGTTGGTTACATATATGTTTCGATTATGTATTATTGTTTTCTGATGCTTTCGCATGACAAAATAATTTCACGTTGTTAATCAGTTTTTGTAAGACAGACTCGGAGACTCCTCACACAGTTACCATATATCAACAACTGTCCAATAAAGGAGGGAATGTACTACATATCAATTAAATCTATTATAAGTGATAAGAACCATGTGTGTTAACAGCGCAATATATGTCTAGTACACTTCAATGTTTGGAGAACCTGGCAGACTATGTTGTTATCTTCTAACAATTACATTACGCTTGTCATCATCTTTCAGATATCCTCGTGGGGTAAAATTTTTTTGTTTTAATTCTAACTTAGCGTTCTGATAGGCTGCAAGAGTTCTGATGGTCAGCGATAGTTACTGTCCATTTACCAACCACCAGTAACATTTTTGACATTATTTAGTATTATATATTTTGTTTTGGCTTTCAAATCATGATAATAATCCATTTGAAGCCAACATACAGTGCACTCCTATAATACTTAGTCCCGTGTGCATATAATCTCTCGGAGAGACAGAGGATGGACACACACGTAAGTCTCCTCTCTGAATGTAAGTACTTCAGTTATTGTATACTAATAATAATAATAATAATAATAATAATAATAATAATAATAATAATAATAATAATAATAATAATAATGCCAACAATAATAAACTTTATTTTAACAAGTACATGATACAACTTATACAGACCATAGCTGACATCAGTGACATACTATACAGAAAGTCCCTGGTTATGCAGAGCATTTCAGGCAACTTAGGTTAATTTTGTTCCCAGGATGCGACCCACAAGAGTCTGCTAACACCCAGGTACCTACTTCCCGCTAAGTAAACAAGGATAGGTGGTGTCTTAAGGAAATACGCCCACAATGTTTTGCCTGTACTGGAGATCGAACCACGGACCCCAGTGTGCGAGTTGAGTGCACTACCAACAATCCAGAAATTATGTAATTATTTGAGTAATTTCCAGAATTTATTGCTAGCAATTACTAACAGTAGACTGAAGAGAAACAATTCAACCACTAACTGATTGCTAATTTAGGAAAATAAATTCTGGGAAACAAATATCAATAATCTTTCTGCTTTGATAATTCAAAAAAAAAAAATAATTATTTTCTTGGATTACTCACACTGGTTATTATATCCTAGTTAAAGATTAGCTCAATAATATTATGGTAAGTACACTGAGGTATTATAGGCGAGTACCGCGTCCCGTAGCTCGATATACTCAGCTCACACACTCAGGTCCGGGGATCTATCCCCCGGTACGGCTTGAAAAGTTATGTGTTTCCATAAGACACCTGCTGTTCCTGTTCACTCATCAGTAAAATAGGTACCTGGATGCTAGTCGACTGGTGTGGGTGGCATCCTGGGACAAAATTATTCTAATTTGCCCAAAATGCTCTGCATTTCGGTGCCGGATCAGCCGGGCTGTGGTTCGTACGTTGGACTGCGTGCGGCCAGTAGTAACAGATTCGTTAGTTGATCAGGCCCTGATCCACCGGGAGGCTTGGTTGTGGACCGGGCCTCGGGGGCGTTGATCCCCGAATACCCTCCAGATAGACTCCAGGTAGATAACAAGGGACTTTCTGTGTAGCAGTATGTCACTGACGTCAGCTAGACCAGTATGTCACTGACGTCAGCTAGACCAGTATGTCACTGACGTCAGCTAGACCAATATGTCACTGACGTCAGCTAGACCAATATGTCACTGACGTCAGCTAGACCAATATGTCACTGACGTCAGCTAGACCAATATGTCACTGACGTCAGCTAGACCAATATGTCACTGACGTCAGCTAGACCAGTATGTCACTGACGTCAGCTAGACCTGTGTATCTTGTATTTGTACTCATAGAAATAATAATGCTAGTGTATTATTATGGACCAGCACTCAAACAAAATATTGATGATCTGTAACACTCTTGTTCCTATATTATGATCACTGAGCGACTCAAATTGTCCATCGACAATAAATTTTGTGAATGCTACGTTAGTTAATGTGGTTTTGACGCTTCTCATGAATCAAGACTTGATACTGGAGAGTTTCAAATATTAATCAGATTATTCTTTGTTAATAAAAGTTTTGGTTATATACCTGTATCATTTATTAAGTAATGTATATATTATTATTTTGATTATTGCTTGAAGAGTTATTATATAACCAAATAGGTTCATGTAACCAAGTGATTTACTGGTGTATGGTCATCAAGTTTCATGTCATACCAGTATAATATTAGATAGTATCATATAATCAGAACCAGGTACTCCTGGACTGAAACATATTTCTTAGGATAATTATTAGTTTAAGAGAACATAATTTGTAGTATAACTTGGCAGGTGACGAAGCTGAAACTGTGGAAATTAAATCCATAGAGGATTGAGTCAAAGCAATAATGGCAACACTAACAGCCTAACAGAGGCGCATGATCACGACTCTATACAGAGGATCCTGGATATTTGTGCTAATACACCTGATGATTTGCATGAAATAAGACTGTACCTGGAGTACTGAGTATCCGGATCACCCGCGGCCGTCCACGACCAGCCTCCGATGGATCAGGCTGATCAAAGCTTACTCGGCCGCACGCAGTCGACGTAGCCAGCCGTACCGGCACGACTTTAGGAGTCAGTTTCTCGTGAAGGCAGCCAGGGTTATTGGCAATCACCTAATGTATGGAGGCTGGAACAGTTTTGGGCCCCGGACACTTATGGTTTTCTCTAGTGTACCAATGGCCCCTACTTTATGGGCATATTTGCATCGTCTCAATCTTTACTTCGTGGATGATTTCTGTGTGCAGATTTGGGACCATTCACTGCATTACTTGAAGGAACCTTTAAATCCTATCATTACTACATGAGAAATATGAATAAGTATTAACAGTTGATGTAACTAATGAGAATGAGACCGGTGTTCATATGCAGGTCAGAGTCATTAATGTACCGTTGGAGTGCTACGACAACTAGCACTTCTTGCTACCACAAAATAGGTCTTTCTAGTTTTTCCCCTTCTGGAAACTTGAGGATTTTAGGTAAGTTTGAAAGCAACTGACCTTGTAGCTATTATTACGCTATATTAGAAGGCAATTGAAAGGTGATTGGGACTTTTTCCTGTCTCATAAACGTGTAAGATAACATGTATATCTTAAATAACAAACAAAGGCACAATACCGTGACTGCAACGATACACTACTTCTACCACTACCACTACTACTACCTCTTCTACTACTACTACTACAACTACTGATAAAATTAAGACACATGTGCGGCGTCTGGTTGTCGTTGTGGACGTTTCGCCATCCAGTGGCTGGCTGGATGGCGAAACGTCTACGATAGGGATGCCCGGGTGTTGCGCATGTCTTAATTTCATCTTGTCGGTATTATATACCATTCTTGTACTACTACTACTACACTACTACTACTACTACCACCACCTCTTCCTGCCTATATATAGCCGTCCTGCTCCACCTCTGGTTAGTGTGACTTTGTCAATGGTCCAAGTCTGACCGAAACGTCGTCGTAAGCTTCTCTCTTTTATGTGCGGGTTATTTGTGTATGTATATCTTGCTACTTCTACTTACACTTAATATGTCACGCTCCACATGCGTCGACATGTATATGTATACACACCCAACTGAGTTTTCTTAATATTTCTAGTTCTTATTTATTCCATTTCTGTCCACAGAGAAGTGGAAAAGAATCCTTCCTCCGTAAGCCAAGCGTATGGCATGAAACGAATAAATTGCTGGGAGCAAGAAACTGATAACCCCTTCTCCTGAATAAATTACTAGATGTAAAATGAAGAAAAGCATTCCTCTGCTCTTTTTGGGTCATCGTGTATCAGTGGGAGATGACCGGTGGCAGACAGTGGGAGATGACCGGTGGCAGAGACAGTGGGAGATGACCGGTGGCAGAGACAGTGGGAGATGACCGGTGGCAGAGACAGTGGGAGATGACCGGTGGCAGAGACAGTGGGAGATGACCGGTGGCAGAGACAGTGGGAGATGACCGGTGGCAGAGACAGTGGGAGATGACCGGTGGCAGACACAGTGGGAGATGACCGGTGGCAGAGACAGTGGGAGATGACCGGTTGCAGAGACAGTGGGAGATGACCGGTGGCAGACACAGTGGGAGATGACCGGTGGGAGAGACAGTGGGAGATGACTGGTGGCAGAGACAATGGGAGATGACCGGTGGGAGAGACAGTGGGAGATGACCGGTGGCAGAGACAGTGGGAGATGACCGGTGGCAGAGACAGTGGGAGATGACCGGTGGCAGACACAGTGGGAGATGACCGGTGGCAGACACAGTGGGAGATGACCGGTGGCAAAGACAGTGGGAGATGACCGGTGGCAGACACAGTGGGAGATGACCGGTGGCAGAGACAGTGGGAGATGACCGGTAGCAGAGACAGTGGGAGATGACCGGTGGCAGACACAGTGGGAGATGACCGGTGGCAGAGACAGTGGGAGATGACCGGTGGCAGAGACAGTGGGAGATGACCGGTGGCAGACACAGTTGGAGATGACCGGTGGCAGAGACAGTGGGAGATGACTGGTAGCAGAGACAGTGGGAGATGACCGGTGGCAGAGACAGTGGGAGATGACCGGTGGCAGAGACAGTGGGAGATAACCGGTGGCAGACACAGTGGGAGATGACCGGTGGCAGACACAGTGGGATATGACCGGTGGCAGAGACAGTGGGAGATGACCGGTGGCAGAGACAGTGGGAGATGTCCGGTGGCAGACACTGTGGGAGATGACCGGTGGCAGAGACAGTGGGAGATGACCAGTGGCAGACACAGTGGGAGATGACCGGTGGCAGAGACAGTGGGAGATGACCGGTGGCAGACACAGTGGGAGATGACCGGTGGCAGACACAGTGGGAGATGACCGGTGGCAGAGACAGTGGGAGATGACCGGTGGCAGACACAGTGGGAGATGACCGGTGGCAGAGACAGTGGGAGATGACCGGTGGTAGACAGTGGGAGATGACCGGTGGCAGAGACAGTGGAAGATGACCGGTGGCAGAGACAGTGGGAGATGACCGGTGGCAGAGACAGTGGGAGATGACCGGTGGCAGAGACAGTGGGAGATGACCGGTGGCAGAGACAGTGGGAGATGACCGGTGGCAGACACAGTTGGAGATGACCGGTGGCAGAGACAGTGGGAGATGACTGGTAGCAGAGACAGTGGGAGATGACCGGTGGCAGAGACAGTGGGAGATGACCGGTGGCAGAGACAGTGGGAGATAACCGGTGGCAGACACAGTGGGAGATGACCGGTGGCAGACACAGTGGGATATGACCGGTGGCAGAGACAGTGGGAGATGACCGGTGGCAGAGACAGTGGGAGATGTCCGGTGGCAGACACTGTGGGAGATGACCGGTGGCAGAGACAGTGGGAGAATGACCAGTGGCAGACACAGTGGGAGATGACCGGTGGCAGAGACAGTGGGAGATGACCGGTGGCAGACACAGTGGGAGATGACCGGTGGCAGACACAGTGGGAGATGACCGGTGGCAGAGACAGTGGGAGATGACCGGTGGCAGACACAGTGGGAGATGACCGGTGGCAGAGACAGTGGGAGATGACCGGTGGTAGACAGTGGGAGATGACCGGTGGCAGAGACAGTGGAAGATGACCGGTGGCAGAGACAGTGGGAGATGACCGGTGGCAGAGACAGTGGGAGATGACCGGTGGCAGAGACAGTGGGAGATGACCGGTGGCAGAGACAGTGGGAGATGACCGGTGGCAGAGACAGTGGGAGATGACCGGTGGCAGAGACAGTGGGAGATGACCGGTGGCAGAGACAGTGGGAGATGACCGGTGGCAGAGACAGTGGGAGATGACCGGTGGCAGAGACAGTGGGAGATGACCGGTGGCAGAGACAGTGGGAGATGACCGGTGGCAGAGACAGTGGGAGATGACCGGTGGCAGAGACAGTGGGAGACGACCGGTGGCAGACACAGTGGGAGATGACCGGTGGCAGAGACAGTGGGAGATGACCGGTGTCAGAGATAGTGGGAGATGACCGGTGGCAGACACAGTGGGAGATGACCGGTGGCAGAGACAGTGGGAGGTGACCGGTGGCAGACAGTGGGAGATGACCGGTGGCACAGACAGTGGAAGATGACCGGTGGCAGAGACAGTGGGAGATGACCGGTGGCAGAGACAGTGGGAGATGACCGGTGGCAGAGACAGTGGGAGATGACCGGTGGGAGAGACAGTGGGAGATGACCGGTGGCAGAGACAGTGGGAGATGACCGGTGGCAGAGACAGTGGGAGATGACCGGTGGCAGAGACAGTGGGAGATGACCGGTGGCAGAGACAGTGGGAGATGACCGGTGGCAGAGACAGTGGGAGATGACCGGTGGCAGAGACAGTGGGAGATGACCGGTGGCAGAGACAGTGGGAGATGACCGGTGGCAGAGACAGTGGGAGATGACCGGTGGCAGAGACAGTGGGAGATGACCGGTGGCAGAAACAGTGGGAGATGACCGGTGGCAGAGACAGTGGGAGATGACCGGTGGCAGAGACAGTGGGAGATGACCGGTGGCAGAGACAGTGGGAGATGACCGGTGGCAGAGACAGTGGGAGATGACCGGTGGCAGAGACAGTGGGAGATGACCGGTGGCAGAGACAGTGGGAGATGACCGGTGGCAGAGACAGTGGGAGATGACCGGTGGCAGAGACAGTCAGCCGTCGAGTGGAAACTACACTTTAAACAACGTAAGACATTATTCTAACAAAGTATCGCTGCAAGAGTCTGTATCAAGAAGCATATTGAGTCATCGTGTCAAAGGATCAAGAAGAATCAAGGGTAATAAACACACAGATAATCTAGACGTGTTATTGTTACCAGACTAATTGACGATTCACTTGATCTTCCCATTCCAGCCAGCGATTTCATCGACCTTGTTGAACTATGTGTTGGCTTTACGTGTTTCTCTTTCGAAAATCACCTCTTTCAGCAGACTTTTGGACTACCCATGGGTTCGCCACTCAGTGCAGTCCTGGCGAACCTATACATGGAACATCTAGAAGCCGAACGTTTCTCCACCATTATTCCTTCGTCTGTCACCTGGCTCCGTTATGTTGACGACATTCTCCTCATAACTCCTAAACGCTTCAACGTTCAAGCTCTCCAAGACAAGCTCAACCAGGTCGAGCCTTCAATCCAATTCACACTTGAAGAAGAAGTCGACAACACTCTTCCTTTCCTTGATGTCCTGCTCTGCAAAGCTGACCACGAACTTCGTTTTAAAGTCTATCGAAAACCCACCAACCAAAACGATCTTCTCCACTTCTACTCTCACCACGACACCAAAACCAAACGTGGTGTAATTATAGGCTTCTTCCTGCGTGCACTCAGAATCTGCAGCAACGAGTTCCTTGAGGAAGAATGCACTATAATTGAACAAATATTTTCTAAACTCCACTATCCTCGTCACTTCATCAGAGACTGCAGACGGCGAGCATTAAACATCTTCAACACACCCAGAGAAGACACTGCCGAGAAGAGATACATAGTCCTTCCCACCAACTCCATTGCCAAACATGTTTCCAACATCTTTGCCAAAACATCATTCCAAGTATCTACCTCCACAACCACGACCATCAAGGACATCACCAGTAGTAGGCAGGACAAGCATCCATCCTCTGCAGGGGTATACATAATCCCTTGTAATGACTGCAACAAGTTATACGTGGGCGAAACATCAAGGGACCTCCAAACACGTATTTCAGAACACCAATACGCAAGCAGGTCTGACGACACAAGGAATGCCTGCGTACAACACCGTAATTAACACAACCACTTGATAAACTACAGAAACTCAAGACTTATCGCCACAGAAGACAACACTCAATACCGAAGAATCCTGGAATCATCACTTATTTCTATATCCGACAACTTCAACCAGAATAGTGGCTTCTATAACATAGCTGAACCACTTGCCAAGAAACTTCTTCATCGCTATCCCACATAAGAACACTGTAGAAGGTCTGCTCACAAACTTATCCAATCTCCTTTCCAAGCTACCCAAGTTTTTAGACTCTATAACCCCACTCGGTACATCATCAGATGCAGCATTCTTCACCTGACCTCAGCCGGACTATAAATACTCGCGTTCCTTCCACCCCAGGTAGTTCTGTTTGTGACTTGAAAAAGCCCACTGTGTGGGCGAAACGTAGTCAATAAAGGATCACATTATACTGCATTTGTGTTTATATTGCCTACCAGACTATAGCATCAAGCATAGTCAGTTTATAGTTTCAAACAAATTAAGCAACATCATTCTATTTTTTTCTCTCAGAAGTCACCCTTCTAAATAAGTAAATTACTCATAAATTAGTATGGTCCCTCCCACAAAACAATCAGTGTCAACATTGGACGTTCAGAAATGCTCACATAACTGAGTGAGAAAAGTAATAAAAACCCTGAAGATCTCATGAAGAGAACAGATTAATAAATACTGACATTCGGGTAAAATTGTTCAAGGTTGAAGGGAAACAGGAAAGATAATGTTAGTGAGGAAGACACTGAGTAACGATACTTACTTAAGAAGACACCAGTGATGGTGTACTTTGTTCAGAGATGCTTGACGCATCATTCCCACACGAACCACAAGAAAGAGTAAAAAATTACCTAATGGATTATCCGACGAAGTAATGAAGACAAACTCAAGAATAAGAGAACAAATAAAAAAAAACACAATGTAACAAAATATAGTAGAATAAAAAGGAGATGAACACATTGTTCAGAAAGGGAAACAGAAGATGATATGGAATTATTGGTAGTTAATTCCAGTCATTCTCGCGCACTTCACGCTAACAAACTCTCAGATTAACAACAGATCTGAACTTTTTTCACGCTAAAAATTTAAGAATGTTTATGAGGAACTTAGAAAATGTGGTCATAATATTAACTTGTGTGACCATGGTACAAACATGGGTGGCTGTGGTACAACATGGGTGGATGTGGTACAATATGGGTGAATGTAGTACAACATGGGTGGATGTGGTACAATCATGGGTGAATGTAGTACAAACATGAGTGGATGTAGTACAAACATGGGTGGATGTAGTACAAACATGACCAAGTGGGGTTAAATCATCAGGCTGATGAGTAGACTTAGACAGGGAACTCATGTAAGATAAACGACTTACCATTCAGTATATGAACGAGAACCTTAGCGACTGGGGCGCTGCTGGGGTTACAGGAGTAAGTGCCGGAGTCCATGAGAGAAGCGCTTCTTACAAGCAGGTTGGTGATGGTCCTGGAACCTTTCTCAGTCACTACACTCACACCTCCACGTTCACTGTCGTAGGTGATCACCTGCAACAACTCTACTGTTATTCCTTCATATCTTCTGTTGTGTAATTAAAAATTATTAAAATATAATTGCCCTAGTAACTATCATTATTATGATAAATATTGTTTTCATTATTATTTTTTTTGGGGGGAATAATATTAGTGCCAGGATAATATTAGTGCCAGGATAATATTAAATTTAGTAAGTTCGAGTCCGATCTTATTATTTAATCCAATAACTAAAAAAATCCAAATAGTATTTTTTTCTTACATAATTATATTTGATCTTAACTGATCATATTCTTAGTTATGAACTTTTAGTTTTAAATTTTCTTATTTATGAATTTTTAAATTTTAAATATTCTTATTTATGAAGTTTTAATATTAATATCTTAGTTTTAAGTTTAATAAAATATTCTTAGTTATAAGTTTTAATTTTTTTAATATTTATTTTATGAAGTTTTAATATTAATATTCTTAGTTATGAAGTTTTAATATTAATATTCTTAGTTATGAAGTTTTAATATTAATATTCTTAGTTATGAAGTTTTAATATTAATTTTTTAGTTAGGTTTTAAAAAATATAATTTCTTGGGTTATAAGTTTTAATATTAATATTCTTAGTTATGAAGTTTTAATATTAATATTCTTAGTTATGAAGTTTTAATATTAATATTCTTAGTTATGAAGTTTTAAATTTTAAATATTTTTTGTTATGAATTTTTAATTTTAATATTCTTATTTTTTAAAGTTTTAATATTAATTTTTAGTTATGAAGTTTTAATATTAAATTTTAGTATGAAGTTTTTAATTTTAAATATTCTTTTTTAGAATTTTTAAATATTAATATTTTAGTTATGAATTTTAAATATTAATATTCTTTTTTTATAAGTTTTAATATTAATTTTCTTAGTTAGAATTTTTAAATATTAATATTCTTATTTATGAAGTTTTAATTTTAATTTCTTAGTAGAATTTTTAATATTAATATTCTTAGTTATGAAGTTTTAATATTAATATTCTTAGTTATGAAGTTTTAATATTAATATTCTTAGTTATGAAGTTTTAATATTAATATTCTTAGTTATGAAGTTTTAATAAAATATTCTTATTATGAATTTTTAAATAAAATATTTTAGTTTTTTTTTAATATTAAATTTCTTTTTAGTTTGAATTTAATATTAATATTCTTAGTTATGAATTTTTAAAATATTAATTTTTTTGTTTTTGAAGTTTTAAATATTAATATTTTTTAGTTATGAATTTTTTAAAAAAATATTCTTAGTTATGAAGTTTTAATATTAATATTCTTAGTTATGAAGTTTTAATATTAATATTCTTAGTTATGAAGTTTTAATATTAATATTCTTAGTTATGAAGTTTTAATATTAATTTTTTGTTTGAAGTTTTTAATATTATTTTTTCTTAGTTATGAAGTTTTAATATTAATATTCTTGTTGAAGTTTTAATATTAATATTTGTTTGAATTTTAATTTTTATTATTTTTGTTTGAATTTTTAAAATTTTAAATATTCTTAGTAGAAGTTTTAATATTAATATTCTTAGTTATGAAGTTTTAATATTAATATTCTTAGTTATGAAGTTTTAATATTAATATTCTTAGTTATGAAGTTTTAATATTAATATTCTTAGTTATGAAGTTTTAATATTAATATTTTATTTATAAGTTTTAATATTATTATTCTTGTTATGGTTTTAATATTAATATTTTAGTTATGAATTTTAAATTTTAATTCTTAGTTTATAATTTTTATGTTAATTTTCTTGTTATGAAGTTTTAAAATTAATATTTTAGTTATGAAAGTTTTAATTTTATTTTTTTAGTTATGAATTTTTTATATTTAATTTTTTTTTGTTATGAAGTTTTAATATTAATATTTTAGTTATGAATTTTTAAATTTTAAATTTCTTAGTTTGAATTTTTTTAATATTAATATTTTTTATTTAAAAATTTTTTAATATTAATATTCTTAGTTATGAAGTTTTAATATTAATATTCTTAGTTATGAAGTTTTAATATTAATATTCTTAGTTATGAAGTTTTAATATTAATATTCTTAGTTATGAAGTTTTAAATTTTAAAAATTTTTCTTATTTATAAATTTTTTAATATTAAATTTCTTATTTATGAAGTTTTAATATTAATATTCTTAGTTATGAAGTTTTAATATTAATATTCTTAGTTATGAAGTTTTAATATTAATATTCTTAGTTATAAGTTGAATTTTAAAATATTTTTGTTATGAAGTTTTAAATTAATGTTCTTTTTTTTTATGAATTTTTAAATATTTTTTTTAGTATGAAGTTTTAAATTAATATTCTTATATGAAGTTTAATATTATTTTTTTGTGGTTGCTCAGATCTTAAAACTTTTAATTATTTGTATTAACAACTTATCCCGATCTCAGAGCTATTTTCAATCCCTGTATATGGCACTGCGCATGCAGCACGGGCCTGCGCACTAAAAAAAACCACTACGGCATGCATACGCGGCACTGACACTTACGGCCGCAGTATGCGGCATTGAACCACTAGGGCCTGAGCCCGCTGCACGGGGCACTGCGCACGGGGCCTGCAGCACTGTGGCATGTAGTACTGTGGCACTGTGGCATGTGGACTGTGGCACTGTTGCACTGAGCATGTGGCCTGTAGTATGTGGCCTGTGGACGGGAAAAAAAAAAGCTTTTTTTTTTTAAAATTCCCTACAAAATTTTTAAAATTTTTTTTTTTTACATATAACAGGAGAAAATCTTAATCACATTCTTTTTTTGAACACGAAAACCCAATTTCTTGGAACACCTGTCTTGTTACTTCCCTTTTTAACCAGTTTCATAAATTACACTCGTGAAGGTATACAGTGGTTCTTGTCCATGCGGAAATGTGGCGGAGGAATTTTAAGGAATCAGCCCGTCAGCTGTATCGATATTTTCATACTTCAATTTGAAAAAAATGCAACTGCAAAAACTGATACTTAAAATTTCCCTTTCGGGTCAAAATTTCACCTCCCTTGAAAGCACTTTAGCAACAGTAATTTCCGCTAAGAGAACAAGCGATTTGAAGAGGTCTTCTGCAGAGGGGTTTAGATCCATTTTTATTCTGGGATAAAGTGGAGTTTTCAAAAAGTACAGAAATGAAAAGGACGGGGAAATGCATGAGGTGTGTCAGGACCAGAAAATTTTTGGGGATATGGGGGGAATATGGGAAGATCCACTGACTCTTCAAATAAGAGGACTAGTGTAAAACAGTGAAGACAATCCCCAAAAAGAGAAAAAAAAAACCAAATAGATTGGACAACAGGTCGATGGTGGACTAAAAAACACAGTATTTAAAAGACCCCTCACGGTAATGAAAATTTACTGTTTTTGGGATTTTTAAATCATTGGGAAAAAATTGGGAAAACTCGAACCACGAGGGAAACAAAAAATGGGGGAAACTAAGTTTTTGGATGTTAAACGAAAAACTTCAGGTCAGCTGCAAAAAACATGTAGTTAAGAAGAAGTCTACCAGTGAGGATGGAAACTTGTGTTTACCCCCAAAGGACTCAAACGTAGGGGGCATTGTTTTAAAAAAAGGGCCCCTTTGGTGTTTGGTGATTTATTGTTAAATTTTAAAAACCCCTTTTGAAAAGTGAATAAAGAGGGCTGGGAAGATAAAAGGGGGGGAAAAAAAAGACTTTGGGGGAGGTAAATTGAAGGCGGATGAAATTCGAAAGCGATTGCAGTGGCAAAGAGAGCTAAAAGGAAAAAAAAACAGTAAATTTTAAAAAAAGGGTATATACTTGAAGCATGGAGCCAGAGGAAAAAATTCATTCAGGGGAAAGCAGGAAAAAGCGCAGAAAAGATAGAGTGGTCCTAATCATCCAGAGGTGTGGGGGCAGAAGGGTTTAAAAAACGGAACATGGAAGAAAATGAAAAAAGAATACCAAAAAAAAGAAAAGCAAGCAAAAAATGAAACGAAGATGGTGGAAAAACGAAAAATTTTAAAAGATAAAATTTTAGCATGAATAGCACGAACCCAAATCTGAGCCTACGTTTGGACAACCAATCAGAAAACAACCGGTGGAAGACTTGATAAAATGTTGAAAAAAAAAAGTAAAAGGTTTTCTAGGAAAGACCCGGAAGTCTGTGAACCTGAATCGAAATTTAAAGGGGGTATTTTCCGTGGTAACGGGGAACAAATTTCCCGGGGGGTCGAGTGCCCCAATGAGACACAATACAAACTACTGGAGGAGAGATGAAGAAACTGTTGAGCCAGCGAGTTACCTCGAAGGCAAGGGAAGCAGACAGCATCTCTCCGAGTGTTCTTTTCCACAGTTTGTCGATATTACCGTGCCATTTACAACCATCTGCTGGAGTTCTATAACAAAGGAAGTGAAAGTTAAGCCGGGGAGAGATCGATGATATTTAGGCTTCACGAATGCGTCTAACAAAGTACCCCACAAGAGAACAGAATAGAGGAACAGGCAGGAATAATAGGGAAAGTATAACAGTGGATAAAGGAATGCTTAAGAGAATGAAACGATGAGATATTATGTGAGAAGAAGTGTCAGAATGAACGAAAGTGATGAGTGGGATTCTACAAGCGTCAGTACTCGCATCAGTTTCTTGTGAGTGTAAACGAAATGAAGGAGGAAAGTGAGTTTGAGGTGTTCCTGCTCACAGATGATGTGAAAGTAATGAGGTGAATGCAAACAGGATCTGGACAAGCTGCAGGATTTGGTCTGACAAGTGACTATTACAATTCAATCCCATTAAATGTAAAGGTATAAAACAGAGTTCAGTCTCGGGGAACAATGCTTGAAAAACTTCCCTGGACGTGAAGGACCTTGAAATGAACACAGTTACTAGCATTTCGCCTAAAGCACACATCACTCCAAGAACCACTGCAGTAAATGAAAGGCTGAAAAATTTAAGGCTAGCTTAGAAACTTCAGCAAGGAGGCATTCACGACAATTGTCAGGCCCATGTTAGAGTATGCAGCGCCTGTATTGAACTCGCTCCTACTGAAGCATATAAAGTATATGGAAGAGTCCAAAAAATGTGAAACCAAACTATTCCTAGAGGTGAAGGGTATGAGGCACAGGGAGAAACTAGAGGAGCTAAACGAGATATTAAAGGACGATACGACCAGAAATGACGTGAATACGACTTAAAAAAATCTCAGTGGAAATGAGACTGGACTGGATGAGTGTGTTTGAGAGGCAGTGCTCACGAGCACCTGGATGTGTGTGTTTGAGAGGCAGTGCTCACGAGCACCTGGATGTGTGTGTTTGAGAGGCAGTGCTCACGAGTACCTGGATGAGTGTGTGTTTGAGAGGCAGTGCTCACGAACACCTGGGCGCAGCTGGATATTAAAAACACAAATGATTCATAAGGAAGTTAATAAATATTAATTTAGCCTTGGAATGGTCAGGAAATGGAATGACTTAGACAGTGAAGTGATAGAGGTGGGATCCGTACATAATTTTAAGAACAGGAATGATAAGAGCTCTCACAGCCAAGAGAGAGACAATGAGTGAGAGAGAGTGAATCACATAGCGTATAGCATATGAGCAGAGGCAGGAACTGTGACTCAGCCCCTGGAAATACAATTATGTGAATTCTCTCTCTCTCTCTCTCTCTCTCTCTCTCTCACCTCTCCCCACACACACACACACACACAGACACTACATGCAAACCAAATGCAAATTCATGAAGATTGGGAAAGGGCAAAGGAGACTGCAGACAGAGTTTAGGCTAGCGGCCGAAGACTGCAAACCTCGCTCAAGGAGAAAGATCTTGGGGTGAGTATAACACCGAGCATGTCTCCGGAAGCACACATCAACCAGATAACTGCTGCAGCATACGGGCGCCTGGCGAACCTGAGAACAGTGTTCCGATACTTCAGTAAGGAATCATTCACGACACTGTACACCATACGCGTCAGGCCCATACTGGAGTATGCAGCACCAGTTTGGATCCCACACCTGGTCAAGCACGTAAAGCAATTAGAAGCTAGTTCCAGAGCTAAAAGGAATGTCCTACGAAGAAAGGTTAAGGGAAATCTGCCTGATAACACTGGAGGACAGGAGGATTAGGGGAGACATGATAACGACATATAAAATGCTCCGAGGAATAGATAAGGTGGACAGAGACAGGATGTTCCAAAGATGGGAAACAGCAACAAGAGGTCGCAGTTGGAAGTTGAAGACTAAGATGAATCACAGTGATGTTAGGAAGTATTTCTTCAGTCACAGAGTTGCCAGGAAGTGGAATAGTCTGGGAAGTGATATAGTGGAGCAGAAAGAGTGACCCTGTAGCGACCAGTGAAGAGGCGGGGCCAAGAGCTGTGAATCGACCCCTACAACCACAACTAGGTCAGTACATGTGCCTGTGTTAGATTCTCAAGCCCATTCCACTAAAAATCACATCCCCTTCCTTCCTCCAACCTTGTTGTCCACCTTGAATTTTCTCCTCCTCATTGCTTTTGATGGTGACTTTTCTTATCTCGCAACCCGGTCTGGGGCCTGTTCAAGCAGGTTGTTGCTGCTGGAGAACTACTGGCTCACAAGGCCACCACAGACTAGGTGATCTAGCACTTGAAGGACGTACTGAGCTAATTTCATCTTGAAACTTCTATATTTGTTCTTGTAACGGTTATGTTAGGTGATGGTAGTAGGTTGAAGAGTCCTGGTCCACTCAGGTTGGCTTCATGCTCCATTCAGTACTAAATTTCAAGTATTTTCCATGTGTATACATTCAGGTATCTCTCTCAGTCTCTCAAGAGCGTATATTACAATCACTTTCAAGTGTTCCTAAATGTTTTGTAGTTCTTAGCGAACAGTAAATGATCATTGTACATTTCCTGCTGTTATGCCTCTCTTGCTTGGAACTGTCACCACAGGAAAAAATATATTGCAAATGATAGACAACATTATTTTCATAATGTCACCATATACATTATTTCTCCTGCTAGAATACTAGTATTACCTTCTTATTGTATTCTCTAAATGACTTGTCATCTGATGTTAATATTTCCAAACTTTAACATATCATTGTAGATGAATGGTTTAAAGAACCGACATGTTGTTAAATTAGACACATCACTTTAAGAAGTTGATGTGCATGTTGTACAAAGTCCTTTTTTAACTTCTTCATTCTTTCCATATTTGGGCAGTGGAATTTGTAATTGGATTTTTTTAACTGACCATCCGAAGAGCCTCTGTTATGCTCTCGTAAATATGTTTTTAATACTTCCTCATCTTATACTAAATTAGCTGTTTCTTATTCTCTTGTTAATATTTCCACTGAGCAGTGGCCCACAACGTGACATTTTCTGTGCCTGCAGCCTCTTATCTGGCCCGACTTGCAGAGTTCCTTGATGAAGATGGAGAGTTCCAGACACAAGGGTATAGCCCTTGTGGTTTAGCGCTTCTTTTTGATTATAATAATCAAGATACAAGGAACTGGACCAGCCCTAACTTTCCTCAGATCAAATCTAAATTCTTTACTTCCTCTCAAGCGTTGTGTGACACTTAATTACTTAACTTTCCCATGAATATAATAAAACTGATAATAATTAACAATAATAATTAAGAATAATAATAATAATAGTCACAATGACAAAGTTGAAAGGCCATGACCGATCATCCATATTTATCTCTTCTTTTTCGTAAGTATTATTAAAGTGTAAAGTTTAGAAACATGTATCAACACACCTTCTTGCCTCACCTCACACTCCTTCCACACTCCTTCCACACTCCTTCCACACTCCTTCCACACTCTTATATTAACTATTGCAAATTTTTTATAAAAATCCCCAAAACCTCAGTGTCATCAGGAAATTTTAATTTTGACAACTCTCACTTAATATCAGATACAATAATGTGATGGCTATGTTATTATTATTATTATTATTATTATTTTTATTATTATTATTATTGTTATTATTATTATTATTATTATTATTATTATTATTATTATTATTATTATTATTATTATTATTATTATTATTATTATTATTTTTATTATTTTTATTATTTTTTTTTATTTTTTTTATTATCACACCGGCCGATTCCCACCAAGGCAGGGTGGCCGAAAAAGAAAAACTCTCACCACCATCCACTCATCACTGTCTTGCCAGAAGGGGTGCTTTACACTACAGTTTTTAAACTGTAACATTAACACCCTCCTTCAGAGTGCAGGCACTGTACTTCCATCTCCAGGACTCAAGTCCGGCCTGCCGGTTTCCCTAAAATCCCTTGCATACAATGTTACTTCTCACACTCCAACGCACGTCAGTTTCAACAAAACCAGTGTCTCCATCAATCATTCCAAGCAACCACCTAACGGCATGCACCTGGACAAGGTCAGCCCACTAGCAATCACAAAACCTCCACTTTACATTCCCCACCTCCAACAACGCTTCCATCAAGGCAGCCAACGCAATCCAACAGCCTGTCCTCAACAAGCTGATAACACTTTGACATCAGCATGTCTATCAAGCATACACAGTTCCACAATGGACATGTCCAACACACTCCAACAAGGCAGCCCTTCCCAACAAGGCATGGTACAACAAGTTCGTGTACCCACAACAGTTCCCACACAAGCAGAGTTCCAACAAGCAATTCCATACATAGGTCAGTGTCCAACAGAGTCCACAGCATGTGCCACAAGCATGTGACACCATCCAACAGCATGCCCCAAGGCAGTTCCCTCAGGCAGTGCAACATCATCCCAACAGGCATGTACAACCAACATATAAAGGTTGGCCAACAAGGCAGAGCCTACAAGCTGTCCAACAGCATACATGTCCACAAGGCAGTGTGCCAACAGGAGGACAAAAGTCTGTTCCACAAGGCTAGAGTGCCAACGCACCCAACAAGCTTTTCCAACAGCGTGTACCAACAAGGCAGTGTCACAATGCATCTCAACAAGGCGGTGCCAACAGCAGTCCCAACAAGTGCAAGTCCAACCAGGTCACAGCATGCCCAACATAGCATGTCCAACACGCTTCAACAGCAGTCCCATACAGCAGTGCCCACAAGGCAGTGTACCACAAGCATTCCTTCTTCAGTTAACACCCACACCTACACTTGCAACATCTGCCACATTGCCCCATCCTCTAGCCTTTTCCAATCTAAATGCACAAGACTCTTGCCTATAAATACGTTCATATTTTACTGTAACACTGGTCCCCCCTACTTTCTAAGCCTCCTTGTTCTTGTCTATTCGTTACTCTTAATTTCATTAACTCTCATACACTTTACAGTACACTAACAATATCCTATATTTGCACTCTCTTATCCCTTGCCTTAACAAAGGAATATGCTGCTTTGCATCCTAGGCCTTACCCTCTCCAACATTTATAATATTGACAACACAACTATTCCACCTGCTTTTAAATCTATCTTATCCTCAATCGGCGCCTTCCCTTTATTACTACTGCTCACGACTTCCCACACTCACACTGTCTTCCTCTCCTAAGGTTTCTCCTTGCCCTATACACAATCACTCCATCTCATCACATTTAACAATTCTCAAATATTCCTCCATCTCATACTCTACCTCTCATTATAACTCTCTCTCCATTTTACTGACAACCATGTCTCGGCTTTCTTAACTTATCTCACAAAATTTTTATTTCAACAAATTGTTGTACCACTCCCAACAAGGCAGAGTGCCAACAAGGCAGTGTCCCAACAAGGCAGAGTGCCAACAAGGCAGTGTACCAACAAGGCAGTGTCCCAACAAGGCAGAGTGCCAACAAGGCAGTGTCCCAACAAGGCAGTGTGCCAACAAGGCAGTGTGCCAACAAGGCAGTGTCCCAATCAGAATGCAACAGACTCTAACACTACATTTTTAAACCTACCCCATACCTCTTCGACCCATTGCCTATGCTCTCATTAGCCCATCTATCCTCCAATAGCTGTTTATATCTTACCCTAACTGCCTCCTCTTTTAGTTTATAAACCTTCACCTCTCTCTTCCCTGATGCTTCTATTCTCCTTGTATCCCATCTACCTTTTACTCTCAGTGTAGCTACAACTAGAAAGTGATCTGATATATCTGTGGCCCCTCTATAAACATGTACATCCTGAAGTCTACTCAACAGTCTTTTATCTACCAATACATAATCCAACAAACTAACTGTCATTTCGCCCTACATCATATCGTGTATACTTATTTATCCTCTTTTTCTTAAAATATGTATTACCTATAACTAAACCCTTTCTATACAAAGTTCAATCAAAGGGCTTCCCATTATCATTTACACCCTGGCACCCAACAACTTACCTACCACAGCCCTCATCTAAAAGTTTCTCCTACTTTAGCATTCAAGTCCCCTACCACAATTACCTCTACACTTGGTTCAAAAGGCTCCTATACATTCACTTAACATCTCCCAAAATCTCTCTCTCTCCTCTGCATTCCTCTCTTCTCCAGGTGCATACACGCTATTATGACCCACTTCATCGCATCCAACCTTACTTTAATCCACATAATTCTTGAATTTACACATTTCATATTCTCTTTTCTCCTTCCATAACTGATCATTTAACATTACTGCTACCCCCTTCCTTTGCTCTAACTCTCTCAGATACTCCAGATTTATCCCATGTTATTTCCCCCCACTGAAACTACTATCCTACCCCCTTCAGCTTTGTTTCGCTTAGGGCCAGGACATCCAACTTCTTTTCATTCTAACATCACAATCATCTGTTTCTGTCATCCGCACTACATCCACGCACATTTAACAACCCAGTTTTATAAAGTTTTTCTTCTCTCTTTTTTAGTAATTGTATACAGGAGAAAGGGGTTACTAGCCCATTGCTCCCGGCATTTTAGTCGCCTCATACGACACGCATGGCTTACGGAGAAAGATTCTTTTCCACTTCCCCATGGACAATAGAAGAAATAAAAAAGAACAAGAGCTATTTAGAAAAAGGAGAAAAACCTAGATGTATGTATATATATATATGCATGTGCGTGTCTGTGAAGTGTGACCAAAGTGTAAGTAGGAGTAGCAAGATATCCCTGTTATCTTAGCGTGTTTATGAGACAGAAAAAGAAACCAGCAATCCTACCATCATGCAAAACAGTTACAGGTTTTTGTTTCACAGTCATCTGGCAGGACGGTAGTACTTCCCTGGGTGGTTGCTGTCTACCATTATTATTTTTGTTGTTGGCACACTGCCAACAAGGCAGTGTGCCAACAAGGCAGTGTGCCAACAAGACAGTGTGCCAACAAGGCAGTGTGCCAACAAGGCAGTGTGCCAACAAGGCAGTGTGCCAACAAGGCAGTGTGCCAACAAGGCAGTGTGCCAACAAGGCAGTGTGCCAACAAGGCAGTGTGCCAACAAGGCAGTGTGCCAACAAGGCAGTGTGCCAACAAGGCAGTGTGTCAACAAGGCAGTGTCCCAACAAGGCAGTGTGCCAACAAGGCAGTGTGCCAACAAGGCAGTGTGCCCCGGAAAGGAAAAACAGTGACAGTTATCAAACTGCAACATTAACACTCGTTCAGAGTGCCGGCACTGTGCCTCCCATCTCCAGGACTCAGGTTCGGCTGCCAGTTTCCCTGAGTCCCTTCATAAATATTACCTTTCTCTCACTCCAACAGCACATCAAGTCCTGGTTATAATCAACCATAATATTTAAAAGGAAAGGTAAGCCAGCGGAAGACCTCGGTCAGATGACCAACAGCTCCAGTTGTGAGTAGGATATACTGGTCTTGTTTCCTGACAAACCTACCTATCAGATATATCATCATTTAAACCCTCACTTCTCACCTAATATACTAGCATACATTTCTTGCAGAACGTTGCCTGTATATACATATATATATATATATAGTTATATATATATATATATATATATATATATATTTATATAGTTTATATATATATATATATTATATTAATATTATATATATATATAAATATATATATTATATATATATATATATATATATATATATATATATATAATATATATATATATATAATATATATATATATATATAAATAATATATATATATATATATATATATATATATATATATATATATATATAAGGCGAGGTCCACCTCTGGTGAAATTGTGGGACCCACAACCTCGGAGAAGTAGATAAAAAGCCTTCAAGGAAGAATATATGGATTTCTTCCTGAAGCCGTTTGAATATTCCACTTCCCCTACCACCCCATTTTTCATTCTTTGTTAACAATAGGTATAGTTTTATTACCATATTATGGTACAGAAGATTAAGAGGACACTTTGTTGATATAGAGATGGCTATGCAGTACAAGAGATATGAGAGATACATGTCTAGTACATATTGTTACGTGTTTGTCACTGATTATAATGCGAAAATCTCATCCAGCTCCAAGTGGTGGGCCACGTGCCCAAAATACCGCAGGCATTACCCCTCTGACAGCCGCACTGACCTGAGCAGAAAATTAGCTGCCACTGGGATCCCATAGTTACCATGATGATCTTTTGCACTAGCTCCTTAAGGAACTTACATGCCTCTTTCCCATAGTTAGCCAAGGGTCTCATGAGCCTATGGGTAACAAACATATAATGACAGGCATAGTTCTCCTATATTTCTATACTTGTGACTCCCTGAAGCTGGCAGGCTGCCCCTCCTTCCTCCCTGGTGTATTGGAGATAGGTATAGTCAAGGTAGATGCCACATGTGTAGTCCCACACCACCTGCTTACCGTCTGTCCAGGCATGAAGGTATACCATCTCGGACATACTGGCGCATCAGATCTACATATGTTGTTGTGGCTCCCTTAGTGCTGGGCATCCGGCTCGTGTGAGGCTCCTCTTGATAATGCTATTAACCTAAAATGTCTTGCAATCTTTCCCTCGGATTTACGACACACAAGACAATGGTACCCGAATCAGTCTGCTGCTTCACTGCCACAATTATACCTGTGTTCGGCGAGAATAGGGGCGTCAATCGGGGCATCACCAATTCGATGGTCTGTGGTCGAGTGCGTTGTGCAAGTGCCTGGAGTTGACAGCCAACATAAAGTCCCTTGGATGAGGGGCTTTCACTGCCAGGAGATGGGCTCTATCTTTCTCTGACAAACTCTGAAGCATTGTTGAGACTATATTCTCCACTACTGGGCCATCCCAGTGCGACTGTTTGTAGTTGTTGGGCGGAGCAGGTCTGGTTTCAGAGCCCATTAGATTATCCCAGATCATGGCTCAGTCAATGAACTTTTGGTCCTGGACTCCAGTCTTGTCCCTAAGATGTTCAGGGAGACTCGCTGCTACAAGCCCTCTGGATGCAATACATGAGGACAGAAAAGCAGGTAGCGCAATCTGTGATGACTTGCTGACACCAATGCCTCCTAGTCTGACTGGAAGTGTAGCTTGGTTCCACTGCCCGTCTTCTAGAGTAAGGTTAAGTACTTTTGTAAAAATCTGTCTCTGGACACTGTCATATTCGTGCAGTATAGGGTTATCATATGAAGGTGCACATCTTAGGATATATGTCAACACGGGCAGACTCAAGCACTTTGTGAGAAGGTACAAGGCATCGTGGGTGTCCAGATTGCCTATTCGTTGATCCATTCTCCTCAACTCAATGCCATCGCTTCCAAGCAAGATGCTTGGAAGATGCTCCAAGCAAGATGCTATCTATAGGGGCAATAACTGCTGCTCCTGGTAGTTTGGATCTCACTGCATTTATCACTTGTTGATTGAGTGAGATGATTTCACATTTAGATGGATTCAGGATGAGGCCCATTTCCTGTCCCCGTGTCATTACCTGTGTAAGATCATCTAGGAGGTACTACTTTGTACCTGCTAGTGTGCCATCATCCAGGAACCAGATGTTTAGCTCGCTGGTCAGTCTGTGATTTCCCTAACCGCTATACAGAAGAGAAACGGTGCAAGAGGATCCCCTTGCTGAACACCCTCTGATG
The DNA here is from genome assembly GCF_026875155.1 of Cherax quadricarinatus. Lineage (NCBI taxonomy): Eukaryota > Metazoa > Arthropoda > Malacostraca > Decapoda > Parastacidae > Cherax > Cherax quadricarinatus. The sequence continues at coordinate 39,687,786 of NC_069436.1, read as the reverse complement.
ATGTGATTTCATGCTCTCCAAACGTGAGCACTGATTCCTTGCTATACCCAGCTGAAACAAAAGAGAAGATACCAGGGAAATGTTCTTGTACCGCTGCTAATACCACATCTCTTTTCAGGAGATTAAATTCATTCTTGAAGTCTCATTTTACCACTGCATTGTCATTAGGCAGGTTGTTTATATACGCCCTTGTTGCATGAACCGCTGCTTCACTTCCTTGAGAGACCCCAAAACCAAGCTGGTTTGGTTGAAGCATCATGGCTGCCTGTGCACGAATACTTTGGACAGCAGCTTTGGATACGAGGCGGCAAAGAGTGTTGCCTACTGCAATAGGCCTAATTCCTCCATCCTTCTTTTTTAGTGCACAAAGTGTTGCACCAAAAAAAGAAAGGTCTAATTTCATCAGGAATCAGACCAGCCATGGAATTGTTGACGAACCTTGTGATCTCTGAAAGCAGTGTCTCTGCAATCTACCCAATAACTGGATTAACCATTTCCTTTAAATGTTGTGGCATTATTCCAGTGTAATCCCCAGCAGAACCAGATAGGAATGACATTATTGCTTTGTAAATGTCCTAGGCTTCCACAATCAATGGTTCCACAGTGGGGACAGAGGTGTTGGAACTGTTGGTGCCACTGGTTTCCCTGGCAGAGTGCTTTCCTTTAAGTGCTTCCGCCGTGTCAGCAACCCTGGGAGCAACTGTATCTTCACTTGTAATAATTCTGATTGCCCCCACTGTGTTGCCCTCTTCAATTTTCTTGCTCACCTGGACTCTGACTTTTTCCCTGTCAGTGGAGTGACTGGGGGTTCTGCCTCTCCCTTTTTGTGTTGACGGGGAAGGCGAATGAGGTTCTAGGAAAGTCTCTTAAGGATTTAATTATCATTGAGGCAAGCCTCTTTCCCCTTCTTTCCGGCACAGCTAAGCAGACATTGCCAAAAGTAGCAAGTTGTGCCATGCCTTGATGGTTGGTGGAGCATTTAGGATAGTGGAGCCATCGTTTACTTTTTTTTTTAAGAGATCTGTAAGTTTCCCAGCTGCGTGTGGACGGGCTGCTTTGGGAATATGTGTGAGTGCCCTGGTACCTGTTGCTTTAATTGCTTCCAAGATATTGTCTGATGAGATGAGATCTGTTGGAGTGGGTTCAGGTGCCTGAGGTGGCTCTGGATCATCACTTTTCACAGGAGGACATCCTGAACCAGGGCAACTACCGTGTTTGCGGAGGAAACCATTAGAGTTGACACAACGAAGCTGTAAGCATGACCGACACTTGCCTCTCCTAGTATTGCCAGCCGTACCATTTCCCTGGCTGCTTGCTTTCTCCTGGTTTACATCCATCTGCTAGACTAGACTGTACGAGTGGATTATGACATGCTGGGTGGGTATGGTGCGTGTAAGGTAGTGAACCTGACCGTGGTGGAGTTCGAGGGGTTGGTTTATCACTGTTTACCTTTTAACTATATTTTTTTAGTAGTTTTTTCAAAACGATCTTAATTATTGTTTCAGCAAAACAAGAAAGATTTTGTCCTTACTAAGTAAAAATTGACCACTACTCACCATGTGACTTTACAACAGACTTTATAAGTCTGTTCTGACTCTAACCTTATTGTTGTGTTTCCAGATGACGTAAGAAGGCGGCTTGGGTGTGTAGTCTACCACACAAGTTAAGTTGATGTTGCTGCCAGTGTTGATAAACACATCCCCACTACCGCATATGTAAGTCTTGGGTTCTGAAAATACACACCAGGTTAGTACTGAGCTATGTGACACTGACACGCACACACACACACACACACACACACACACACACACACACACACACACACACACACACACACACACACACACACACACACACACACACACACACACACACACATACACACACACACACACACACACACACACACACACACACACACACACTGAAGACACAAATGAGTCAGAGAGATAGTAGGAAGTATTTCTTCAGTCATAGAGTTGTAAGGCAGTGGAATAGCCTAGAAAATGACGTAGTGGAGGCAGGAACCATACACAGTTTTAAGACGAGGTTTGATAAAGCTCATGGAGCGGGGAGAGAGAGGGCCCAGTAGCAACCGGTGAAGAGGCGGGGCCAGGAGCTAAGACTCGACCCCTGCAACCACATATAGGTGAGTACAAATAGGTGAGTACACACACACACACACACACACACACACAATAGTTTGCGAAGCGATGTAGTGGAGGCAGGATCCATACATAGCTTTAAGCAGAGGTATGATAAAGCTCACGGCTCAGGGAGAGTGACCTAGTAGCGATCAGTGAAGAGGCGGGGCCAGGAGCTCGGACGCAACCTCAACTAGGTGAGTACACACACACACATACACACAGAATAGGGAGGTACACCAACAAGTGCTAGATGAAATACACACAACTGAGGAGGAAGTGGAGAAGCTGCTGTGTGAACTTGATACCTCAAAGGCGGTGGGACCAGACAGCATCTCTCCATGGGTTCTTACTGAGGGATCAGAGATGCTGTATGTGCCACTAACACACACACACACACACACACACACACACACACACACACACACACACACACACACACACACAAATCCATTAACCAGCCCCTGCACTAGATAAGCAAATACCACCCTCTAATCCGTCACTCATTACCACTCCCTCTAATCCATCACTCCCCACTTCTCCCTCTAATTCATCACTCCATATTTCTCCCTCTAATTCATCACTCCATACTTCTCCCTCTAATCCATCACTCCCTACTTCTCCCTCTAATCCATCACTACGTACTTCTCCCTCTAATCCATCACTCCCTACTTCTCCCTTTAATCCATCACTCCCTACTTCTCCCTCTAATTCATCACTCCCTACTTCTCCCTCTAATTCATCGCTCCCTACTTCTCCCTCTAATCCACCACTCCCTACTTCTCCCTCTAATCCATCAGGACAGGAGGGATAGGGTGAACATAATGACACATTAAATATTGAGAGGAATTTACAAGTTGGATGGGGATGGGATGTTTCAGAGATGTGACACAGCAGCAAGGGGTCACAGTTGGAAGTTCAGGACTCAGATGAGTCACAAAGATGTTAGGAAATATTTCTTCAGCAATGGAGTTGTCAGGAAGTGGAATAGTCTGAAAAGTAAGGGCAGTTACCATACATAGCTTTAAGAAGAGGTTTGATGAAGCTCATGGAGTAGGGACAGAGTGAACCTAGTAGCTGTGACTCGGCCCCTGAAACCACAATTAGGTGAGTACAATTAGATAAAAACACGCACGCACAGAGACACACTCTCACGAAGATCGGCAAAGGTCAAGTAAGTTTATTCAGGTATATACAAATACAGTTACATAGGTTCTCATGTAATCTATAAGAATAATTAGGGAGGTGTCGGTTGAATAAGATCTCCTGAAGCCTGATTGGTAACTATGGAGAATGTTGTTGTCATTAAGGTACTTAACTACTTGACAGTACACCGCCCTCTCTAGGATTTTGGATATTATACTGAGTATACTAACAGGCCTATAGTTGCTGACATCAGACCTACTATTTTTCTTGAAGATAGGAGTAACTCTGGCCTCCTTGAACACCTCCGGTACGGTATTAGTGGTGATGGTCAAATTTATTGTGTGCAGTGGAGATTGGCAATTCGGAGGCACCATCTTTGAGGAACTTAGACGGGATGTTATTTGGGCAGATGGTCTTAGTTGGGTTTAACCTGCTTAGTTCTTTTTGCACGAAGTCATGAGATACACTTACTAGTTGACAACTATTTGGGTTTACCCTCTTAATGGTATAGTATATTTTAAACTTATTATAGTCTGACTTAAAGGTATTTGATGCAGCTGGTAGTTTACTGACTAGTGTTGATGCAACAGATGTGTGGTATGAATTAAACTATTTGTCACTTTATTTGTTTCGTGGCATACCTCATTGCCTTGTCTTTGCTCCTTTTGTAAGCCTCTGCATTCTGTTCCTCACCCTTTGGAATTCATTTAGCGTTGCAATATCCTGTCTGTTTGACATAATTTTTTTAGCAGCTGGTCTCTGAATTTCATATTATCTAATATCTCAGTAGTCATCCAGGGTTCAGTTCTTCGTTTAATCCTAACCTCTTTAACTGGTGCAATATTATCAAGGATGGTAGTGAACATTGTTTTGAATTTTTCCCAGGCATCGTTTACGTCCGTGCAACTTGTTATCTCTGTCCAGTCACAATTGTGTAGCCTATTTACCAGTGTTTCTTTACTGTAGTTTCTAGTTGACCTCATTTTTATTGTCCTGTGTAGGCCTATCCTATCCCTAGTGATTTTCCTGGAGCAGTAAATGATGAAATGATCACTAAGACCTGTGGTAATGACGCCTGACTGACTAATGTTCTCAGCGCGGTTACAAAGTATGTGGTCAATTAGGGTGGCTGAGAACTGTGTGATCCGGGTTGGTGTATTAATTAGTTGAGTGTAACTATTTGAACCTAGAATTTGCTTATACCTTTTGCATAGCCCCTTATTTTGCTGCTGAAAACAGATATTGAAGTCGCCCAGTATTACTGTGTTGCAATTGGTATCAAGTACGCACGAGACTCGAAAAATCTTCTAAGAACCGATCATGCATGGTAGGACGGTAATTAGGTCCTACTAAGATGGATTTTGTCTTGGTAAGCAGCACTTCAAACCATGGAATCTCCAGTTTATTGTCATTTAAGTCAGGTCTTGAGTTGTAGGCTAAGTCATTTCTTATGTAGGCACATACCCCACTACTTTTTCTATTCCCATCTAAGCTTTTATATTGTAACCTATTTTGACCTCGTCGTCAGCCACCGTATCATCCAACCAGGATTCAAAGATGGATATAACTGCCGCTCTAGTTCTGTTAGCTAGTCCTAATCTCCGCTAATTTTGGAAAAAGTGATCTTGCGTTGACATAAAGTGAAGGCCTGTTTTCATAAAACAATCATAATCATCAAAATATGGCGAGGGGTCATTTGTATTACAATTAGGTAAATCAATGTCAATACTGCTAAAGGGTAACTGTGCCAAATTTAATTTGTTACAAACAAAATTAAATCTGGTATCATTACCATAATCGAACACACATCCATTATGCAAACCTCACTTGAGGAAAAGGATCATGGAGTGAGTATAATATCGAGCACGTCTCCTGAGGTGCGCATCAACCAAGTAACTGCTGCAGAATATGGGCGCCTGGGAAACCTAAAAATAGCATTCCGACACTTCAGTAAGGAATCGTTCATGAGTCCGTACACCGTGTACGTCAGGCCCATATTGGAGTATACAACACCTGTTTGGAACCCACATCTGATGAAGCACATCAAGAAATTAGAGAAAGTGCAAAGATAGGAGGGACATAGTAGAGACATATTAAATACTGAGAGAAACTGAGAAGGTGGATAGGGACAGGATGTTGCAGAGATGGAACACAGCAACAAGGGATCACAATTGGAAGTTGAAGCCTCAGATGAGTCGCAGGGATATTAGGAAGTATTTCTTCAGTAACAGAGTTGTCAGGAAGTGGAATAGTCTCTGAAGTGATATACTGGAGTCAGGAGCCACACATAGCCTAAGAAAGAGGTATGATAAAGCTCATGGAGTAGGGAGAGGGTGAACCTAGTAACAAGCAAGGAAGAGGAGGGGGCAGAAACTGCGACTCAACCCCTACAACCACAATTAGGTAAGTACACACTCACACACACACACACACACACACACACACACACACACACACACACACACACACACACCAGCAAGACTGGACATCGTGTTCACCCTTAGTAGCTCAGACATTGAGCACATCACATATGAAAGGCCCCTTGGAGCTAGTGACCACGTAGTTATGAGCTTCGAATACATCGTGGAACTAAAAGTGAAGAGGGTAACAGGAGTAGAAAGGGAAAAGCTAAACTATAAAAGGGGGGACTACACAGGAATGCGGACCTTCCTGCAGGAGGTTCAGTGGGAACAGGAGTCGGTAGGAAAATCAGTAAACGAAATGATGGACTTTGTAACAACAAAATGCAAGGAGGCAGAGGAAAGGTTTGTCCCCAAGGGTAACAGAAATAATGGGAAGGACAGAACGAGTCTTTGGGTTACCCGAAGGTGCAGGGAGGCAAAAACTAAGTGCTCTAGAGAATGGAAAAAGTACAGAAGGCAAAGGACTCAGGAGAATAAAGAGACTAGTCGACGAGCCAGAAACGAGTATGCACAGATAAGAAGGGAGGCCCACCGACAATACGAAAATGATATAGCAGCGAAAGCCAAATCTGACCCGAAACTGTTGTACAGCCACATCAGGAGGAAAAGAATAGTCAAGGACGAGGTAATCAGGCTGAGGAAGGAAAGAAGGAAGATCACAAGAAATGACTGAGAAGTATATGAGGTGCTCAACATGAGATTCAAAGACGTGTTCACTGAGGAGACAGAAGGGACTCCGGAAAGACGGAGAGGTGGGGTGCACCATCAAGTGTTGGACACAATACATACAACCAAGGAAAAAGTGAAGAGGCTGCTAAGTTGCAGAGACGCCATGTATATCACTAACAACAGTCTTAAACACATTTATCGAAACAGGGCGACTACCTGAGGTATGGAAGACAGCAAATGTAGTTCCAGTTTTTAAAAAAGAAGACAGGCACGAAGTATTGAACTACAGACCAGTGTCACTGACATGTATAGTATGCTAAGTCAACGAGAAGATTATCAGAAGAGTGGTGGAACACTTAGAAAAGAATAAGATTATTAACGACAAGCAGCGACGTTATTTAGGGGACAGGAAATCCTGTGTCACTAATCTACTGGAGTTCTATAACAGGGTGACAGCAGTATGACAAGAGACAGAAGGGTGGGTTGATTGCGTTTTCTTGGACTGTAAGAAGGCGTTTGACACAGTTCCACAAAAGAGATTGGTGCAAAAGCTAGAGGACCAGGCAGGGATAATAGGGAAGACACTGCACTGGATCAGTGAGTACCTATTTGGAAGACAACAGCGAGTCATGGTACGTGATGAGGTCTCAGAGTGGGCGCCTGTGACGAGCACAGTTCTACAAAGGTCAATCCTCGAGCCTGTGCTGTTTCAGGTTTATGTGAATGATATGACGAAAGGGATAGAGTCAGAGGTGTCCCTGTTTGCAGACGATGTAAAGCCAATGTGAAAATTTCAAATGGAAAATGATCAGATGGGACTACAAAGGGATTCTGACAGGCTGCAAGCCTGGTCCAACAACTGGCTCGTGAAGTTTAACTAAACAAAATGCAAAGTCAGGAAGACTGGAGAAGGTGAAAGAAGACAACAGAGTACAGGCTAGGGAGGTCAAAGACTGCAAGCCTCACTCAAGGAAAAGGATCTTATGGTGAGTATAATACCGAGCACATCTCCTGAGGCACATATCAGCCAAATAACTGCTGCAGTATATAGGCGCCTGGCAAACCTAAGATTAGCGTTTCGACACCTTGGTAAGGTATCATTAAAGAGTTTGTATGTCATGAATCTACTTAAAAACCTTAATTTTTAAAGGGGTGGACTGGTAAGCTAGCGGAAGGCCTCAGTCAGATGACCAAAAGCTCCAACGGGGGGTCATCGTCTGACCCGCTTCAGGAAACACTTGTCCTGTTTCCTGACGAAACTTACCTAACCTGTACACCAAGTATGTCAGGCCCATATTGGAGTAAGCAACATCAGTATGGAACCCACACCTGGTCAGGCACGTCACGAAATTAGAGAAAGTACTAAGGTTTGCAACAAAACTAGTCCAGGAGCTAAGGGGAATGTCCTACGAAGAAAGATTAAGGGAAATAGATCTGATGACACTGGAGGACAGGAGGGATAGGGGGACATAATACCGACATATTAAATCCTGAGAGGAATTGACAGGGTTGATAAGGGACATGATGTCTCAGAGATAAGCCACAGCAACAAAGGGACACAACTGGAAGTTGAAAACTCAGGTGAGTCACAGGAATGTTAGGCAGTTGTTCTTCAGCCACAGCGTTGTCAGGAAGTGGAACAATCTGGAGAGTGATGTAGTGGAGGCAGGATCCATACATAGCTTTAATAAGAGATACGACAATGCTCATAGAGCAGGGAGAGGGTAGACCTAGAAGCGACCAGAGAAGAATCTGGGCCAGGAGCTGTGAATAGACTCCTGCAATCACAAATAGGTAAGTACAAATAAGTAAATAAGTAATTAGTTGAGTGAATACCTTCACTATCACAACTTAAGCATTGTGAATATCTTACATATATATATATATAATATATATATATTATATATATATATATATATTATATATATATATATATTATATATATATATATATATATATATTATATATATATATATATATATATAATATATATATATATTATATATATATATATATATATATATATATGAAGCTTGCAAGGCCTTATTACTGCCAGTAGCAGGTACGAGGCTACGCAGCGCTCCAGAATTTTAAGTTGATGGATCAGCACCTCACAAGCAGGGCGGTGCTTTCACTGCACAACGTTGAGTGGAACATCATTTTAAATATCTTATTATAGTGATTTCAAAAACATTTATAACATAACAGAATTTTAATTTCGAGGTATGTGGATACAAAGAGTCTTTGGGGTATTTTTTTTTTAGGTTGCAATATGTTAAGTGGTACGTAATTATGTTCTTTTTATGCTGGTCATTCCTACTTAGTAAAAAGTTTGGAATGGTTTTTAGCAAAGTTCCCAGTTGCTTTTTTTTTTGTGGGGGGGGGGGGGGGAATGGAAAGCTTCAAATATTTCTTTTCGTGAAATATTTTCTAAATGCCGCATCTGATTAGCTTTAAGACTTTTATGTTGACAACGATAATGCAGCTTCTGAGCGGCTTCAAAGTTATTATCTTTGTGCATTTTACAATAATAGTCTCGTTAGTCTTTTTTTGATTTGTTTACATTAGATTTACACAGTAAATGTGCTAATTTACAATTTTTATTCAAGATATTTCGATACCTCTTTCCATATGATTTATGAACACTTATTCCGAATCCCTTAAAATCTTATTTAACAACGTTATCAACTTACGACGAACTCTGACCTATTTCAGTCCTATACATTAAGATACAAGCGACTGGTATTATACAATACCGGGATCTTCCACGAATCTCACAGCGACCGAAATACATCGTCTAGTCTTCTATATAGTTCATTGTATGTAAGAATTAACATTGTATGTAAGAATTAACATTGTATGTAAGAATTAACAATCTGATAAACCCGAAGGAAATACGAAATAAAATACAGAAGGAAGACTCTGTATGCATATGATAATTATAATAATAATAATAATTATAATAATTATAATAAAAATAATAATATAATAATAATAATAATAATAATAATAATAATAATAATAATAATAATAATAATAATAATAATAAGAAGAAGAAGAAGAAGAAGAAGAAGAAGAAGAAGAAGAAGAAGAAGAAGAAGAAGAAGAAGAAGAAAAAGAAGAAGAAAAAGAAGAAGAAGAAGAAGACGGAGAAGCAGAGGGAGAAAAATGGGGAAGAAGAAATATGGATGTCACACTTACATCAGACATCATCCAGTTTATTGAGTCAGAAGATAAAGAGTTACCATAAAGGACACAGGAAGTCAGGTGCTGGAGAGGTAAATAATATAATACTAACACTGTTATATCCACATCAAATAAACGTTAACTAACAGCCGGGCCACCACTTGGAAAAAGCCCGGGCCGGGAGAATACCGGCGAATCTTTAATAATAATAATAAAGCTGGAAAATTCTCTCTGACGACATAATATTAAAAGTCTTAAATAAACAGTAATATTACTTTCCAGAAGTTTAGGGTAAAGGTGACCATGGAGAGAGATAGTTCATAAAGGTGACCATGGAGAGAGATAGTTCATAAAGGTGACCATGGAGAGAGATAGTTCATAAAGGTGACCATGGAGAGAGATAGTTCATAAAGGTGACCATGGAGAGAGATAGTTCATAAAGGTGACCATGGAGAGAGATAGTTCATAAAGGTGACCATGGAGAGAGATAGTTCATAAAGGTGACCATGGAGAGAGATAGTTCATAAAGGTGACCATGGAGAGAGATAGTTCATAAAGGTGACCATGGAGAGAGATAGTTCATAAAGGTGACCATGGAGAGAGATAGTTCATAAAGGTGACCATGGAGAGAGATAGTTCATAAAGGTGACCATGGAGAGAGATAGTTCATAAAGGTGACCATGGAGAGAGATAGTTCATAAAGGTGACCATGGAGAGAGATAGTTCATAAAGGTGACCATGGAGAGAGATAGTTCATAAAGGTGACCATGGAGAGAGATAGTTCATAAAGGTGACCATGGAGAGAGATAGTTCATAAAGGTGACCATGGAGAGAGATAGTTCATAAAGGTGACCATGGAGAGAGATAGTTCATAAAGGTGACCATGGAGAGAGATAGTTCATAAAGGTGACCATGGAGAGAGATAGTTCATAAAGGTGACCATGGAGAGAGATAGTTCATAAAGGTGACCATGGAGAGAGATAGTTCATAAAGGTGACCATGGAGAGAGATAGTTCACAATGTAAACAATAGGAATATAATAAGGTGATGTAAATACGTATAATTTTTAACACTACTGCAAGAGTGACAGTGTATCAGACGTATTATATTTAGTGAAATAACTCTCTGAAATGCAGGGTTAATATTTCTTAATATTTCTCATCATCATAATGTCCAGTACTGGCATAAATAATCTCTCTCATCATCTTAATTCACAGTTTTGTGCCTTTGATATTTCCAATAAGCTTAATGCTCAGTTTTTGCACCCATAATTTTTCTCACAATCATAAAGCAATGTTGTTACATCTGTAATCTTTCTCATCATCATATGGAACATTTCTTCCACTTACAATCTTTCTCATCATCATATGGAACATTTCCTCCACTTACAATCTTTCTCATCATCATATGGAACATTTCCTCCACTTACAATCTTTCTCATCATCATATGGAACATTTCCTCTACTTACAATCTTTCTCATCATCATATGGAACATTTCTTCCACTTACAATCTTTCTCATCATCATATGGAACATTTCCTCCACTTACAATCTTTCTCATCATCATATGGAACATTTCCTCCACTTACAATCTTTCTCATCATCATATGGAACATTTCCTCTACTTACAATCTTTCTCATCATCATATGGAACATTTCTTCCACTTACAATCTTTCTCATCATCATATGGAACATTTCCTCCACTTACAATCTTTCTCATCATCATATGGAACATTTCCTCCACTTACAATCTTTCTCATCATCATATGGAACATTTCCTCCACTTACAATCTTTCTCATCATCATATGGAACATTTCCTCTACTTACAATCTTTCTCATCATCATATGGAACATTTCTTCCACTTACAGTCTTTCTCATCATCATATGGAACATTTCTTCCACTTACAGTCTTTCTCATCATCATATGGAACATTTCCTCTACTTACAATCTTTCTCATCATCATATGGAACATTTCCTCTACTTACAATCTTTCTCATCATCATATGGAACATTTCCTCTACTTACAATCTTTCTCATCATCATATGGAACATTTCCTCCACTTACAATCTTTCTCATCATCATATGGAACATTTCCTCTACTTACAATCTTTCTCATCATCATATGGAACATTTCTTCCACTTACAATCTTTCTCATCATCATATGGAACATTTCCTCTACTTACAATCTTTCTCATCATCATATGGAACATTTCCTCTACTTACAATCTTTCTCATCATCATATGGAACATTTCCTCTACTTACAATCTTTCTCATCATCATATGGAACATTTCCTCCACTTACAATCTTTCTCATCATCATATGGAACATTTCTTCCACTTACAGTCTTTCTCATCATCATATGGAACATTTCTTCCACTTACAGTCTTTCTCATCATCATATGGAACATTTCCTCTACTTACAATCTTTCTCATCATCATATGGAACATTTCTTCCACTTACAGTCTTTCTCATCATCATATGGAACATTTCTTCCACTTACAGTCTTTCTCATCATCATATGGAACATTTCCTCTACTTACAATCTTTCTCATCATCATATGGAACATTTCTTCCACTTACAGTCTTTCTCATCATCATATGGAACATTTCTTCCGCTTACAGTCTTTCTCATCATCATATGGAACATTTCCTCTACTTACAATCTTTCTCATCATCATATGGAACATTTCTTCCACTTACAGTCTTTCTCATCATCATATGGAACATTTCTTCCACTTACAGTCTTTCTCATCATCATATGGAACATTTCCTCTACTTACAATCTTTCTCATCATCATATGGAACATTTCTTCCACTTACAGTCTTTCTCATCATCATATGGAACATTTCTTCCACTTACAGTCTTTCTCATCATCATATGGAACATTTCTTCCACTTACAGTCTTTCTCATCATCATATGGAACATTTCTTCCACTTACAGTCTTTCTCATCATCATATGGAACATTTCCTCTACTTACAATCTTTCTCATCATCATATGGAACATTTCTTCCACTTACAGTCTTTCTCATCATCATATGGAACATTTCTTCCACTTACAGTCTTTCTCATCATCATATGGAACATTTCTTCCACTTACAGTCTTTCTCATCATCATATGGAACATTTCTTCCACTTACAGTCTTTCTCATCATCATATGGAACATTTCCTCTACTTACAATCTTTCTCATCATCATATGGAACATTTCCTCCACTTACAATCTTTCTCATCATCAAAAATACGATATCTAACATAAGACGATAATTAAGTTTAGTAATGTATAACAGGGAGGAGTGTAGATAAACACTGGAGGGTTCACTGGAGGGTTCACTGGAGGGTTCACTGGAGGGTTCACTGGAGGGTTCACTGGAGGGTTCACTGGAGGGTTCACTGGAGGGTTCACTGGAGGGTTCACTGGAGGGTTCACTGGAGGGTTCACTGGAGGGTTCACTGGAGGGTTCACTGGAGGGTTCACTGGAGGGTTCACTGGAGGGTTCACTGGAGGGTTCACTGGAGGGTTCACTGGAGGGTTCACTGGAGGGTCCACCGGAGGGTTCACTGGAGGGTTCACTGGGGGGCTCACTGGAGGGTTCACTGGAGGGTTCACTGGAGGGTTCACTGGTGGGTTCACTGGGGGTTCACTGGAGGGTTCACTTGAGGGTTCACTGGAGGGTTCACTGGAGGGTTCACTGGAGGGTTCACTGGAGGGTTCACTGGAGGGTTCACTGGGGGTTCACTGGAGGGTTCACTGGAGGGTTCACTGGAGGGTTCACTGGAGGGTTCACTGGAGGGTTCACTGGAGGGTTCACTAGAGGGTTCACTGGAGGGTTCACTGGAGGGTTCACTGGAGGGTTCACTGGGGGGTTCACTGGAGGGTTCACTGGAGGGTTCACTGGAGGGTTCACTGGAGGGTTCACTGGAGGGTTCACTGGGGTTCACTGGGGGGTTCACTGGAGGGTTCTCTAGAGGGTTCACTGGAGGGTTCACTGGAGGGTTCACTGGAGGGTTCGCCGGAACATAAATTGTTACACAGGAAGGAAAAAGATACAAAGGATCATAGACAGTTACAAATGAACTGATGAAAAGAACGTGAGTTCAGAGAAGATCACAATAGAACAGAAACACTTCCAGTTGAACGTAGGTAAGTATATTAGAACAAAGATAAGTTCAATAGAACAGAGAGGTGAACAAACTCCCGAGTACCGTCATAGAAGCTAAGACGTTGTGTAGTATTAAAATAGGTTAGATAAATACATAAGTGGCTGTGGGTGGGTGTGACCTGACTAGGTGGGTCATTGATCTAAGCCTGGGGTGACATGGACCTGCTTCACATGGGTCAGTAGACCTGCTTCAGTGTTCCTTCTTTCTAATGCTCTTATATTCTTATATAAGAAAGAATGAGCACTTCAGCAGGCCTACTGGACTATGCTAGGTACGGCCAAGTCACACCCATCCACATCCACTCATGTACTATTTTTAAAGCTACATAAAGTTTTAGCTTCAGTGACGTTACTCGTTAGTTTGTTTCACTCATCCACAACTCTACTACCAAACCAATGGTTTCTATATCCTTTCTAAATATTTTTTTTTCAACTTGAACCCATTACTGCGAGGTATACCTTGATTACTTACATCCCGTTTATTTATTCCTGTTTTCCATTTACACGCTACAATCATATTTCCTCTAATTCTACGCCTCTCTAGAAAATGCAGTTTCAGTGACCCAAGTTTACCCTCGTTGGAGAGATTTCTGATACATGATATCAGCCTTGTCATCCTTCTCTGTACGATTTCAGGCGCAATTAAGTCCATTCTGTAATAGGGTGACCAGAATTGTGCAGTATATTCTAAATGTCTCCAAACCAACGATATATTGTGTTGAAGAATAACTTCAGAACTCCTGTTAATTATACTGTGGAACATTGAAGGAAACATTGGATCATAGAGTACAGAGTAACAGAAAAGGATACAGTGGACACAAGAGGGGTAAATTGGTACATAGAAAGGTACAGCAGAATATAAAAAAGTGCAATAGAATATTTGAGGGTGCAGTGGAATACTGAAAGGCAGTATATAAGAGACATACATTATTTATTCCCTGAAACATAGAGGAGAAGATTAAAAACAGTTCAAAAGAGAGACAGAATAAAACTCAGTGACGTTGCTGGAAGTTTAAACAGAGTAACACTATAATATTCACTCACATTTGACTACAACTTAAATCTTGGCTCGAAAAGAAAGTAGGAGAGAACTGGGTAACGAGTGACAGATACCGGCAGGGAGTGGGGGCTACGAACCAAGCAGGGAGTGGGGTTAAGAACCCCGCAGGGAGTGGGGCTAGAAACCAACCAGGGAGTGGGGCTACTAACACAGCAGGGAGTGGGGCAAGAAACCAACCAGGGAGTGGGGCTAGGAACCCAACAGAGAGTGGGGCTAGGAACTCAGCAGAGAGTGGGGCTAAGAACCCTGCAGGGAGAGGGGTTAGGAATCCAGCAGAGAGTGGGGCTAGGAATCCAGCAAAGAGTGGGGCTAGGAATCCAGCAAAGAGTGGGGCTAGGAACCCAGCAGAGAGTGGAGGTAGGAACCCAGCAGAGAGTGGGGCTAAGATCCCTGCAGGGAGAGGGATTAGGAACCCAGCAGAGAGTAGGGCGAGGAACTCAGTAGAGAGTGGGACTAAGAACCCTGCAGGGAGAGGGGTTAGGAACCAAGTAGAGAGTGGAGATAGGAACCCAGCAGAGATGTAGACAGCCTGTACTGTCTGCACAGACAGCCTATGCTGTCTGCCAGCTTAGTTCATATTTCGCGGCACTCAGGTGCTGCCCTCTCCAGGCCTACCCAGGTCAGTGGGACGCTGGTCCCACTCATACTCACTCACTCACTCACTCAGCGGCCTAGAAGCAGTCAACAGTCAACTCCTCTCTCTCCCTCGCTGGGCATGGCCCTCCCGGGCCATGGGCACTCAACACACAAGCCTGTGTACCCACCACGACTTGCAAATAAAGTAAAGAAGCCTCCGAAGACGTATCATTCACTCACTCCGCTGTAGCATCACCAAATAATTCTGTTTCACATTGGTGGGAACCGGTGGTCGCAGCAATTTGTGTTTGCCCGGAGAGAGGAAGGGATGAAGTTGTTCACTTCATCACCCTCCATTAGAAACATCCGTTTCTCAACTAGTTATCCTGATGTCGTGTCTGCATGTTTCAGCATCCAAACACAGGTACAAGCAGGATCTAGCCGAAATTTACCGAATTTCTTCGAGAATTGTAAGTGGCATCCCAGTGAACCCACGCTACAGCGTCCCACGCTGTTTCTCAAGTCACGTGTTCAGCGTCACTTGTATGTTCTGCTGTTGTTCAGCTCAGCACAGCTATTCCAGCAAGCCAGAAGTGAGTTTTGTGGTGATTTCTGCGTCCAGTATGTGTGTCTCCGTGTTTGTGGGAGAAGATGAGGAAGTGGCCGGGTTCCTTGCCAGAGCTGTGTATCCAAGTGCCTGAGGCCACTCGAAGCCACCTGGATCACTAAGCCACATGGATCATGAAGGCACGTGGATCAGCAAGCCACATGGATCAGCAAGCTGCGTGGATCAGCAAGCCACGTGGATCAGCAAGCCATGTGGATCAGCATGCCATGTAGATCACGACACCACGTGGATCCTGACGCCACGTGGGGTGTGGACGAAGCCATGTGGATATACGAGCCATGTGAGTCACCAATGCTGCTGCCCGACTTCATGACGTCACGATGTCTACCTGACGTCACCTCGAGATGTCTGCTGATGCCACAATGCTGCTGACATCACAATGCTCGCGATGTCACGCCTGACATCACATGATGTCACATCGAGTGTTTCAGTAATTATGTCAGTATTGTCGAGATGATTGAGAGATATATGTCCTGTTAATTAATTCTCTCAGTCAGTGTTCTCACTTGTTAGTGTATGGCTTAGTGTCAATTTCGTGCACAGAAAAGCATCATTTGCTAGTTTAAGCCATGTTGTATTGCATGTACTGCAGGTGTGTGTGCAGTTTTCCATGTGTCCTGTGTGGTCTTGAGCCCAGCTGTGTGTCGACCACAGGTCTGCAGCCAGACCCCTGTGTAGCACTTTGTTGCCTGTCACCCGGTGTGACCAGCACGTTTGACAGCTGATATTAGTCAGCCTGAGCATATGAGCCCCTTGTACAGAAAGCTCTTATGCTCGTCGCTCATAGATGTTCTGCAGAATCGTACCTGTTACGATTCACATCGAGATTTGTTTCACTTCACCTCCAGACCTTCAGAGTACAGTTATATGTAGAGAAACAAGTCTGGGGACGCTTAGACTAACCTCTGCTATAACTCCAACTGCCGAGAGAATGACACTCGTCAAGCCGCAGTTAGCCCTGTCGGCAGGCGCTGTGTCAGCCTTGTGTCACAAGCTTCAGTGAGCTCCTGCACAAAGATGATGTCACTTTGACTGCTAGCTCGCTCACTGCAGTCTGGTGTATGATGTTACAACTCCCAGATGTTTCTCCCAGTCGTCTCTGCCACGACTCGACTCCACGACTCACTCGCTGGCAGTGACAGCCCAGCGACAGTACCAGTCGAGAAGTGTCCTCCTGAGACGCTTGCCAGAAGTCCTGCCCAGTTGCCGAGTTTTGTCGACGCCTCACTCGAGGGCACCAGCATGAGGTGTCCTAGGTTCAGTGAAACCTGCAGTGACTCCTATGATGACTGCTTCACCGTTCTAGAGGAGACAGTACCCCGTTACGTGACAGCTCAGCCGCAGCGCTGTCTCCTGTGTTGCAGGAAGGCGTGCAGTGATGCCCTTCGACGCTCACTGCCTATGACTACGATGTTTAGAACACCCCACATGTTTTTTTCTTCCCTCCCTGTAGGAAACTTTTTTTTTATGTCCATATGTATATACATGTTTTTATTTTGTGTTCTGTGCCCTGTTCCTACAAGAGAGAGACCGAGTTTTTTTACCACCAGTATTGTCGCGTAGGGACAACGCAAGGTAGGTGGCCTAGCAAATGTAGACAGCCTGTGCTGTCTGCACAGACAGCCTATGCTGTCTGCCAGTTTAGTTCATATTTTGCGGCACTCAGGTGCTGCCCTCTCCAGGCCCACCCAGGTCAGTGGGACGCTGGTCCCACTCGCACTCACTCACTCACTCGGTGACCTAGAAGCAGTCAACAGTCTACTCCTCTTCCTCCCTCGCTGGGCATGGCCCTCCCGGGCCATTGGCACTCAACACACAAGCCTGTGTACCCACCACGACTTGCAAATAAAGTAAAGAAGCCTCCGAAGACGTATCATTCTCACTCACTCCGCTGTAGCATCACCAAATAATTCTAATTCACAGAGAGTGGAGCTAGGAATCCAGCAGAGAGTGGGGCTAAAAATCCAGCAGAAAGTAAGGCAAGGAACCCGGCATGGAGTGGGGCTAGGATCCCAGCAGGCAGTGGAGCTAGGAACCCAGCAGAGATTGGGACTAGGAACCCAGCAGAGAGTGGGGCTAACAACCTAGCAGGGAGTGGGGCTAGGAACCCAGCAGAGAAAGGCGCTAGGAACCCAGCAGAGAGTGGGGCTAAGAACACAAAAGGAAGTGGGGTTATGAACCCAGCATAGCGTGGGGATAGGAACCCAGCAGCGAGTGGGGATAGGAACCCAGCAGCGAGTGGGGATAGGAACCCAGCAGCGAGTGGGGATAGGAATCCAGCAGGGAGTGGAGACTAGGAACCCAGCAAAGAGTAGGGCTAATAACCAAGCAGAGAGTGGGGCTGGGAACCCAGAAAAGAGAGAAGATAGGAACCTAGCAGGGAGTACTGCTAGGAACCTGTAGTGAGTGGGGCTAGGAACCCAGCAGAGATTGGGGCTGGGAACCTAGCAGAGAGTAGGGTTAGGAACTCAGCAGAAAGTGGGGCTAGGAATTCAGCAGTGAGTGTGACTAGGAACCTATAAGAGAGTGAGGCTAGGAACCCAGCAGGGTGTGTGGCTAGTAACCCATCAAACAGTGGGGCTAGGAACACACCAGAGAATAGGGCTAGAAACCAAACAGTGAGCGGGGCTAGGAACTGAGCAAGGAGTGGGTCTAGGAACCCAGCAAAGATTGGGGCTAGGAACTCAGCAAAAAAGTGGGCCTAGTAACCAAGCAGATAGTGGGGCTAGGCACCCAGCAGATATTGAGGCTACAAACCCAGCAGACAGTGGGGTTAGGAACGCAGTAGAGATTGGGGTTAGGAACCCAGCAGAGAGTGGGGTTAGGAACGCAGTAGAGAGTGGCGTTAGGAAACCAGCAGAAAGTGGGGTTAGGAACGCAGTAGAGAGTTGGGTTAGGAACGCAGCAGAAAGTGGGGTTAGGAACCAGTAGGGAATGGAGTTAGGAACCAGTAGGGAGTGGAGTTAGGAACCAGTAGGGAGTGGAGTTAGGAACCAGTAAGGAGTGGGGTTAGGAACCAGTAGGGAATGGATTAAGAAACCAGTAGGGAGTGGAGTTAGGAGATAGTAGGGTGTGAGGGGAAGAGAATAATAATAGTATTAATAATAATAATAATAATAATAATAATAATAATAATAATGCATTATTGTTATTATTATTATTGTTATCTTTATAATTATTATTATTATTATAATTATTATTATTATTATTATTATTATTATTATTATTATTATTATTATTATTATTATTATTATTATTATTATTATTATTATTATTATTATTCTCTTCCCCTCACTTCCCCACTTCATCAGTGCCACACAATAACATTTCCAACTCCATTTGCATATCGGAGTTTCTTGAAGACACATTACAATTACTGTGTTGCCTTGCCTGCTGACCTTCCTCGCTTGCTGACCTGCCTTGCTTGCTGATCTGCCTCGCCTGCTGACTTGCCTCGCTTGCTGACCTGTCTCACCAACTGACTAGGGTTGCTGCCTCGTCTTAGACTAGTACTGTTGCCATGCCTGCTTACCATTACTATTACCTCACCTGCTGAACAGAGCTGCTGCCTTGCCTGCTAACCAGTTTTTATGCTTGACCAGCACTACTGACTCGCCTGCTGTCTCGTAATACTGCCCCGCCTTTTGCATTCAGTTTCCTGTCCTCTCTCATAATCTGATATCCTGATGGGAAGATTACATCTGTTATCACCCCTGATATCTAGGGATGCCTATACTATCCAGTCTTTTCATTCATCAGTCTTGTTTGTTATCGCATATTCATTTGCATACCAAACTCTAAGTATCTCTTGTTTTGTTATATTTTGGTTTTTGGGTTCCTGGTTTCCTTGTCCGTGAAAATGTGGTAGTGAGTGAGGATATAGGAATAGATGGGAGTTGGGGATATGGGTGAGGATTGGTTGTGGGAACAGTATTTCCAGTGGAAGGGGAGTGGCCATGGATTGAGGTGATGGAGGATTAGGAACGTTGGAGGTAAAGAAATGACGGGTGGTTGTGAGAAAGGTTCCGGCACTGGATGGGGTTAGGAATGTTGATGTGGTCAAGAGAGGATGTGGAGAAGCGTAGAGTTTGATCTGGGTATTATAGTGGGAAGGTGACCGGGGGCTTGAGCAAGGACTGTGTAGAGCTGGGCACAGTGTACCCCACGAGGTTGAGCTTCCACAAGGGGAGAGTGAGCTTGGCATACTACTAGAATCTGGTCTTCCACAGCCTCTCCTTGCATTCTCTGGTTCTCCTTCCTGTCTTTGTCATTTTTTCATTCTCTGCCGCATGTGTCCCGTTTCCTTTTTAGCTCTGTCCAGATCATGGTTCACCAGGTGATATATATTAATACAACTGTTCTTATTTTGTCCCGTGAACACCTTCCAATCCTCTAAAAATGTGTCACCTGGTGCATCTCGGTCTTACAACTTGACTCTTGAATGATAATGTAAATTTCCCATTTATCCGCCATCCCTGTCTCATATTTATCATCATTCTAGCCTCCTGGAAACCGTCGATAATCACCGACCTCCCACTGTCTTCCTAGAGTTTTCTTTTTCTCCTGAGTTTGGTATCTGCTTTTATCACTTTCTATGCTGCTCCCAGTACCATCTTCACCTCACAGTTGCCTGAGAGCATGTCTCCTAAGGTCCATTTTTCCTCCCTTTGCACCTCCTCCTGTCTCCCCCACCTCCTGTATTCGTTTCATTTATCTTTGCTCCTTACCTCCGTTTTTCAGGAAAAACCTCCTAGTGTACCTTGTCTTCCTCCGGCTCTTCTTTATTTTTCTTCGTCTCTTTCAAAAATTCACTGAGATTTTTTCATCATTCTTCCGTCATCAAGAGCTTAAATCCAGGTAACATCAGTTTCTTCTCTGTCCACATATGTTGACAATTATTGCACAGTTTTCACTCCCTTTTTAATTACCATGTGGTTTCCCATTTCTTCACTCTGAGTTTACCCAGTCAGGAACAATATATTTCATTGCCTGTAGCTTGTGATGGGACACAAGATGATTTAGTTCCTGTCTTAATCTATGATGTTGGACCAGTCAGTTCTGTTTGGTTAGTTTGTGGAAAAATGTCTTGGAACTGAGTGGATGTACTTATATGTAGTTTGAAGAGGTCAAATCTCAGTTCCTGCAGCAGTTTCCTTGCTGGTCTCTACTACGTTCGCTCTTTTCTGGCTGCAAGACGCATAGTTTACTTCATGAAGCTACGTACAGATCCTACCTCTACTACTCCCTTGTTCTGGTCGTTTCGCTTCCTGACTATACTAAGGCTGAAGAAATACTTCCCAACATCCCTGTTTCTCGTATGTATTTTTTATTTCGAACATTTCACTTGTGTTCCTGTGTATGTCTATCTCATCAATTCTTCTTAAAAAAACAATTGTACAGCATTATCATTTCAAGCTTTGTCCTTGTAGTAACATAAGGTTTAGCGCACTTATTCTTTCTTCATAGCTTATAACCCTTACGTACTGCACTAATTTATTACTAAGATAGATTTGTAACACTTTATCTTTACTGAAAAACATTTTCCCTGCACAACCGGCTTCGTCAGTCAGAAACAGGTAGAAAGCACTGAAAGAGGTAGAAAGAGGTAGTCCATCACTCTTCGTGAGAAGTGTAGTATCTGATGCCTAGAGCAGAGTCATGCAGCCAGACCTTATACACTAGAGTACAGGTGAGACTGCAACAGCTGTAGATTAGCTCACAAGCGAGTGCCTCCCACCAGTGAAAGCATGTCATGCTAAATGTTTATCCAAGTAGTTGCAGAAGATTTTTCCATGCATCAGTTTCACATTACTGGCGGTTTTGGATACTATCAGTAACATGATACTTGTTTGAACGGTTGAACAATTCCTTCAAGATCAGCACGAGCACCTCCAGGGAAGGTTGCAGCCTTGGTAGTGGTTGGTAACTTAAGGTCTTTAAGTTCAGCGAGTTCGATTAAGTCCACAACATTACTATAGCTTCTGCATTTAAAGGTCATGCTAGTTAACATTTCTTGAAATATCATGCCAGACATTATTTCAGCATAATATTGCAGATCTTTGTTGTCAAACAGGAGAAAGAGAAATCTCAAAGTACAGTCATGGTACTCAGAAGTGCTCAAAGTATCCACATGGGCTGAAATAAGATATAGCATTCTTTCTGTAATTTTAAGCTGTGTCTTGACACACCGTCCAGTAACAGAGACACATTGATAACTTTGGTAATGGTCCGGAAAAAAACAAATTCTTCAAAGCTTATGAAGCCATCAATAGATCGTAACTGTGAGACCTGCTTTTCTTGATTTGTGTTCAGTGCTCATATAGACAGCATGTACACTATGCCGCTCCCGTCCAACAGGAGACTAGGCAGAGCATCCATGCGGGTAATACTACACCTCAGGACGACGATACGGGGCTGTCACAAGAGCAAGCGCCATCATTCTGCGCTGAAACCTAGAACCAACTCTAAACACAGCATCAGATATGTGTGTGGAACGGTCATATCTACAAATCAGACTGCACCTAAACAGCCTTCAAGAGTCGCCTATGATAGCTCTCTCAGCAGTAATGATTCATGGGTCTTAACTACTGGGAACGCTTGGAAGCATTAGACTTGCACTCACTGGAGAGCAGGCGAGAGAGATACATCATAATCTACACCTGGAAAATCCTAAAGTGACTGGTCCCTAATCTGAAAAAGACTCTGCAGGCGATGCAACATACCCCTAATGAAAAGTAGGGGCGCCATTAGTAAACTATGAGAAAAACAATAAGTGTCCGGGGCCCAAGACTGTTCAACAGCCTCCCACCTGCCATAAAGGGAATTATCAATATACCCCAGGTTGTTATACCTGGAGTATACCTGGAGAGGGTTTCAGGGTTCAACGTCCCCGCGGCCCTGTCCATGACCAGGCCTCCCGGTGGATCAGGGCCAGATCAACCAGGCTGTTTCTGTTGGCCGCACGTAACCCGACGTATGAACCACAGCCCGGTTGGTCAGGTACTGACTTTAGGTGTCTGTCCCGCGTCTTCTTGAAGACAGCCAGAGGTACTATTGGTAATCCCTTTATGTACACTGGGAGGCAGTTGAACAGTCTTAGGCCACTGACATTTACTGTGTTGTCTCTTATCGTGCTAGTGGCGCCCCTGCTTTTCAATGGGGGGATGTTGCATCGTCTTCAAGGAGCTGAATAGTTACCTAAAGTCAGTACTGGACCACCCGGGCTGTGGTTCGTACGTTGAACTACGTGCGGCCACTAGTAACAGCCTCATTGGTCAGGCCCTGATTCACCGTGAGGCCTGATCATGAACAGGGCCGCGGGGGCGTTGATCCCTAAAATACCCTCCAGATAGATTCCAGGTAATAATGAAAAAGGTAATTCACCACGGGTAGGTTTTCAGTACTCATATATTGCCACTTCCAATATTTACATTTTCTGAGTGCGAAACAGACAGCAATGTAAGTAAATACCATACAAATAAGTACGAGAGAAGGAGGAAAAAGTGAGGTCGCTCACTGCAGGTGGCTTGTAAACGAATACTAAAAGATCTGTGTATGTAACAGCAGTAGCAAGTGAGAGACTGACTCTTGACTAACATATAGGTATTATGTCAGTTCATTTGGAGTCAGTTCTTAACCCTAATTAGCTGACTATTAAAACTATCAGCTGACTTAGCTGATTAGAGGAAGTGCAGGAAGTGTTGTTTGTTGCATGTCAAGTGACATGTAAGGTCCTTGATGCAGTCCATGTAGTGCCTCATGGGAGGTGTACTTAGCTACGACTGTGAGCCAGATGTAGTGCCTCATGCGAGGTGTACTTACCTGCGACTGTGAGCCAGATGTAGTGCCTCATGGGAGGTGTACTTAGCTACGACTGTGAGCCAGATGTAGTGCCTCATGGGAGATGTACTTACCTGCGACTGTGAGCCAGATGTAGTGCCTCATGCGAGGTGTACTTACCTACGACTGTGAGCCAGATGTAGTGCCTCATGGAGGTGTACTTACCTAGCGACTGTGAGCAGATGTAGTGCCTCATGGGAGGTGTACTTACCTACGACTGTGAGCCAGATGTAGTGCCTCATGCGAGGTGTACTTACCTACGACTGTGAGCCAGATGTAGTGCCTCATGGGAGGTGTACTTACCTGCGACTGTGAGCCAGATGTAGTGCCTCATGGGAGGTGTACTTACTCGACTGTGAGCCAGATGTAGTGCCTCATGCGAGGTGTACTTACCTACGACTGTGAGCCAGATGTAGTGCCTCATGGGAGGTGTACTTAGCTCGACTGTGAGCCAGATGTAGTGCCCTATGGGAGGTGTACTTACCTCGACTGTGAGCCAGATGTAGTGCCTCATGGGAGGTGTACTTACCTACGACTGTGAGCCAGATGTAGTGCCTCATGGGAGGTGTACTCACCTACGACTGTGAGCCAGATGTAGTGTCTCATGGGAGGTGTGTTGCACACTTGGCATATGATGCCAGAGTCACGCACTTGAGCGAATTGTTCAGTGAGCGACCATCCTCGGAGCCAGCTGTGTGTACGGGCCCTGA
This sequence comes from Cherax quadricarinatus, assembly GCF_026875155.1. Taxonomy (NCBI): domain Eukaryota; kingdom Metazoa; phylum Arthropoda; class Malacostraca; order Decapoda; family Parastacidae; genus Cherax; species Cherax quadricarinatus. The sequence goes on along the minus strand of NC_069436.1, from coordinate 39,663,234 downwards.
CCTTTGGTCATTGTTGTAGGGAGGGCCCCACTGTCAGCAGGTGTGTGTCCTATGTCGCAGCCAGACACCTGTGAACACACAGTGGTTAGTAAAGCAGTGTGATCACTTGGTTACCACCACACGACCTGCAGTCACATATTTAGTGAATGCAGTTCATAACATGCTAGAAATCACCATTGATAGGAAATACATTTGTAAAGTACATCTGGATCATTGGTCTCAGCCAAGACACATTTAGGACATATTATGATAGGATTGACGATACACGTGTGGTAAAACTAGGATACACTGTGTGCAATGTAGGATACACTGTGTACACCAAATAGCACTAGTGTGTAAGCAGCATACACTTGTGGTAACATATGAATGATCACTTGTGTAAACTATGATACATTGTGTGGTCACACAGAGATTTACACTGTGTGGTACCAGGATACACTGTGTGTAACTAGGATACACGTGTGGTCACCAGGATACACGGGGGGGTTTAACTAAACACGTTGGCCCAAGATTCCTGGTGGTTTTGGTACACGTGTTCCCAGGGTCATTTGGGAACTGGACATGTGGGAACCGGAACATTTGGTGGTAACGGGCTTAATTGGTGGGAAACATTCACGGTGGTCCCTTTCCTTGTTTTAGAACCGGGGGAAACCCAGGTACATGGTGGAAACCGGGCTACATGGTTTTATTAGGACATTTAAACAACATTTGGGGGTAGAAACTTTTTTACTAAGTAATTGTGGTAAATTTAGGACTTTTGGTGGTAACGGAAAACACTGGGGTAAATAGGTCACGGGAGGGTAACTGGTGGTTACAGGTACACTGGTGGTAACAAACTTACTTTTACTGGGTTACCTGGTGGTAACAGGTACACTGGTGGTAAAGGCTCCACTGGGGAAAACTGGTCCCTTTTTGGTTACGGGTACAGGGTGGTTAGAACACTTTAAGCATTTTAACTAGGTTACACTGGTGGAACGGGTACATGGTGGTTAAAGGTACATGGGGTGGAAACTAGGTCCCTGGTGGTTACAATGCTTGGGTAACAGCTACACTGGTGGTAACGGGTCATGGTGGTAACAGGTACATGGGTGGTTAAAAACAGGCTACATGGTGGGTTTTGAACCCTTAAAAATTCACTGGGGAACTAGGCACATGGGGGTAACTAGGTACACTGGGGGTAATAGGCTTTTCAAATTTGGGGTCCGGGGGTAACGGGGGTACACTGCGGGGGAAAAATCTCACTGCGTGGTAACAGGTACACGCGTGGTAAAAAACCCTGACTCTCCCTTTTTATAGGCCACTGCGGGGTTTAACTAGGTACAGGGTGGTAAAAGGCTCACGCGGGTAAACTAGGCTAATTTGGTGGTACAGGCACACGCGGGGGTTACTAGGAACTCTGGTAAACTAGGGTTTACACTCGTTTTTAACAGGCTAACGCGGGGAAACTAGGCTACACTGCGGGGGTAAACAGGTAATGCGGGGTACAGAACTCTGGACTAGCTACATGCGTGGTAATAGGCTACACTGCTTTGGTAACGAGGCTACAACGGGCGTGGTAAAAGGCTACACTGCGTGGGTAACTGGGGGCAAACACTTTGGTAACGGGCTACATTGCGGGGTAATAGGCTAAAGCGGGGTTTAACGGGCTACACTGGGGTAAAAGGCTACACTGCGGGGGGAACAGGTCACGCGGGGGAAACAGGTACACGCTGGTAACTTCTTTTTACCACTGCGGGGTATGGGGGCTACACTGGGTAACTAGGCTACACTGGTGGTACAGGGGGGGGGTGATTTACACTGCTGTAAAGGAACTCGTGGAATCTCATTGGAATACCACTGCGTGGTAACAGGCTAAAAGCTTTTGGTTGTAATGGGGCTACATTTGGGGTTTTGGTGGTTAACTAGGTTCATGCTGGTAACTGGCTAACTGGGGGTCGGGCTAAAATGCGTGGAAACCAGGCTACAGGGTGGAAAAGGGTACACTGCGTGGTTAACTAGGCTACCGCGTGGTAATAGGCTTACACTGGGGTAACTAGGCTACACTGCGTGGAAAACAGGCTACACTGGGGTACTGGTTTCACTGCGGGTAACTGGGGACACTGCGTTGGTAACTGGGGCTACACTGCGTGGGGTAACGGGCTAACACTCTGGTAACTAGGCTCACTGCGTGGTAATAGGCTACACTGCGTGGTTACTAGGCTACACTGCGGGTAACGGGCACACTGCGTGTACTATAACCAATGTTTACTAGGGGGCACTGCTTGGTTACTAGGCACACTGCGGGGTAACAGGTACACTGCGGGGTTTACTAGGGTAACAAAGTGCATATGTATTATAACATTTTTGAAAGTAACTGAATTTTTGAATAAATTTATACTGTTATGTGACGGTATTAAGCGTTGGGGATTTTTTTGTTCTAGGTAGTTTTCTTCGTACTGTAGTTACACGTTTTTTTGTTATGGTTTAGGATATAAGAAACAAGTCATTAGGTGGGGTTTGGTAAGAAAGTTTTGTCGCAAACACGAAAGTGTTTTCATTCGCGGGCTTTCGGTTTCTGACCAAGGCCCTTCCACTGGCTTACCTTTTAACCCCTTTTTTAAAAATTATGATAATGATATAAAATTTTTTTAATGAAAGTTTCTGGGGTTTTGGGATAGAACAGTTGGGTCCAGCTGGACCTTGAAATGAAGACCTTTTCACGCAATGTTGTCTGGAAACCCTTTTTTTGAAGCCTCGAGGTCCGTAGTACAGAGGGATAAGCCACTTGTCAAGACCCCAGTTGAGTCTCCCTCCATTTTTCTGTTGAGCAAGGGAGTCGTTAAACATGACGTATTTATTCTATTGGGTTTGGGGAATAATTTGGGGATATTTTTTTTTTTATTTATATTATGATCAATCAATTATTTATGAAAAAAATAATGTAATAAAAAAATAAAAAAATAATAATTTAAATAATAAAAAAACAAAAGCAGATGTGCATAAATTCTGCACGATTCATGCCAGGGACCCCCGAAGCCAAGTTGCTAGATTCATGCAAGGGAAAACCGGAAGTCAATTCTGCACGTTCATGCAAGGGGACCCTAAGCTCAAGTTGCTGAGATTCATGAAGGTATCCCCCGAAGTTAAATTCTGAGATTCATGCAAGGTATCCCTGAAGTAAGTTTTTCGAGATCTCAAGGTATCCCTGAAAGCCAAGTTGCTGCACGATTATGCGGTATCCCCGAAGCCAAGTTCTCACGATTCATGCAAGGTATCCCCGAAGCAAAGTTGTGCAATTTATGCAAGGTTCCCCTGAAACACAAGTTCTGCACATTCATGCAAGGGATCCCAAGCCCAAATTGCTGCCGATTCATGCAAGGGATCCCCCGAAACACAAGTGCTGCACATTCAGCAAGGTATCCCCTGAAGCTCAATTTTTTGCCGATTCATGAAAAGGGACCCCTGAAGCCAAGTTGCTGCACGATTCTGAAGGTATCCCTGAAGCCAGTTGCCCCGCACATTCATGCAAGGTTCCCCCTGAAGTCAAATTTCTGTATTTTTCTGCAAGGTTTTCCCCCTGAAACACAAGTTGTTGCCCCATTTCATGAATTCCCCCTGGCACAAGGTTTAAAGATTCGAATTCCCTGAAGCCAAGTTGCGAGATTTTGCAAGGTAAAAAAAAGAAGTCAAAAATTGCGAGATTCCTGCAAGGTATCCCCTGAAGCTCAAGTTGCTGCATGATTCATGCAAGGTGTCCCCTGAAGCTCAAGTTGCTGCACTATTCATGCAAGGTATCCCCTGAAGCTCAATTTGCTGCACTATTCATGCAAGGTATCCCCTGAAGCTCAAGTTGCTGCACTCTTCATGCAAGGTATCCCCTGAAGCTCAGGTTGCTGCACTATTCATGCAAGGTATCCCCTGAAGCTCAAGTTGCTGCACTATTCATGCAAGGTATCCCCTGATGCTCAAGTTGCTGCACTATTCATGCAAGGTATCCCCTGATGCTCAAGTGGCTGCACTATTCATGCAAGGTATCCCCTGATGCTCAAGTTGCTGCACGATTCATGCAAGGTATCCCCTGATGCTCAAGTTGCTGCACTATTCATGCAAGGTATCCCCTGAAGCTCAAGTTGCTGTATGATTCATGCAAGGTATCCCCTGAAGCTAAAGTTGCTGCATGATTCATGCAAGGTATCCCCTGAAGCTCAAGTTACTGTATGATTCATGCAAGGTATCCCTTGAAGCTCAAGTTGCTGTATGATTCATGCAAGGTATCCCCTGAAGCACAAGTTGCTGTATGATTCATGCAAGGTATCCCCTGAAGCTCAAGTTGCTGTATGATTCATGCAAGGTATCCCCTGAAGCTCAAGTTGCTGTATGATTCATGTAAGGTATCCCCTGAAGCTCAAGTTGCTGTATGAGTCATGCAAGGTATCCCCTGAAGCACAAGTTGCTGTATGATTCATGCAAGGTATCCCCTGAGTCAAGTTGCTGTATGATTCATGCAAGGTATCCCCTGAAGCTCAAGTTGCTGCATGATTCATGCAAGGTATCCCCTGAAGCTCAAGTTGCTGCATGATTCATGCAAGGTATCCCCTGAAGCTCAAGTTGCTGTATGATTCATGCAAGGTATCCCCTGAAGCTCAAGTTGCTGCATGATTCATGCAAGGTATCCCCTGAAGCTCAAGTTGCTGCATGATTCATGCAAGGTATCCCCTGAAGCTCAAGTTGCTGTATGATTCATGCAAGGTATCCCCTGAAGCTCAAGTTGCTGCATGATTCATGCAAGGTATCCCCTGAAGCTCAAGTTTCTGCATGATTCATGCAAGGTATCCCCTGAAGCTCAAGTTGCTGTATGATTCATGCAAGGTATCCCCTGAAGCACAAGTTGCGGCATGATTCATGCAAGGTATCCCCTGAAGCACAAGTTGCTGCATGATTCATGCAAGGTATCCCCTGAAGCTCAAGTTGCTGCACTATTCATGCAAGGTATCCCCTGAAGCACAAGTTGCTGCACGATTCATGCAAGGTATCCCCTGAAGCACAAGTTGCTGCACGATTCATGCAAGGTATCCTTTGAAGCACAAGTTGCTGCACGATTCATGCAAGGTATCCTCATGAAGCACAAGTTGCTGCACGATTCATGCAAGGTATCCCCTGAAGCACAAGTTGCTGCACGATTCATGCAAAGTATCCCCTGAAGCTCAAGTTGCTGCACGATTCATGCAAAGTATCCCCTGAAGCTCAAGTTGCTGTATGATTCATGCAAGGTATCCCCTGAAGCTCAAGTTGCTGCACGATTCCTGCAAGGTATCCCCTGAAGCTCAAGTTGCTGCATGATTCATGCAAGGTATCCCCTGAAGCTGAAGTTGCTGCACGATTCCTGCAAGGTATCCCCTGAAGCTCAAGTTGCTGCATGATTCATGCAAGGTGTCCCCTGAAGCTCACGTTGCTGCACTATTCATGCAAGGTATCCCCTGAAGCTCAATTTGCTGCACTATTCATGCAAGGTATCCCCTGAAGCTCAAGTTGCTGCACTCTTCATGCAAGGTATCCCCTGAAGCTCAGGTTGCTGCACTATTCATGCAAGGTATCCCCTGAAGCTCAAGTTGCTGCACTATTCATGAGAGGTATCCCCTGATGCTCAAGTTGCTGCACTATTCATGCAAGGTATCCCCTGATGCTCAAGTGGCTGCACTATTCATGCAAGGTATCCCCTGATGCTCAAGTTGCTGCACGATTCATGCAAGGTATCCCCTGATGCTCAAGTTGCTGCACTATTCATGCAAGGTATCTCCTTATGCTCAAGTTGCTGCACGATTCATGAAAGGTATCCCCTGAAGCTCAAGTTGCTGCACTATTCATGCAAGGTATCCCCTGAAGCTCAAGTTGCTGCACTATTCATGCAAGGTATCCCCTGATGCTCAAGTTGCTGCATGATTCATGCATGGTATCCCCTGAAGCTCAAGTTGCTGCACGATTCATGCAAGGTATCCCCTGATGCTCAAGTTGCTGCACGATTCATGCAAGGTATCCCCTGAAGCTCAAGTTGCTGCACGATTCATGCAAGGTATCCCCTGATGCTCAAGTTGCTGCACGATTCATGCAAGGTATCCCCTGAAGCTCAAGTTGCTGCACGATTCATGCAAGGTATCCCCTGATACTCAAGTTGCTGCACTATTCATGCAAGGTACCCCCTGATGCTCAAGTTGCTGCACTATTCATGCAAGGTATCCCCTGAAGCTCAAGTTGCTGCACGATTCATGCAAGGTATCCCCTGATGCTCAAGTTGCTGCACGATTCATGCAAGGTATCCCCCTGAAGCTCAAGTTGCTGCACGATTCATGCAAGGTATCCCCTGATGCTCAAGTTGCTGCACGATTCATGCAAGGTATGCCCTGAAGCTCAAGTTGCTGCACGATTCATGCAAGGTATCCCCTGATGCTCAAGTTGCTGCACGATTCATGCAAGGTATGCCCTGAAGCTCAAGTTGCTGCACGATTCATGCAAGGTATCCCCTGATGCTCAAGTTGCTGCACGATTCATGCAAGGTATCCCCTGATGCTCAAGTTGCTGCACGATTCATGCAAGGTATCCCCTGATGCTCAAGTTGCTGCACGATTCATGCAAGGTATCCCCTGAAGCTCAAGTTGCTGCACTATTCATGCAAGGTATCCCCTGATGCTCAAGTTGCTGCACGATTCATGCAAGGTATCCCCTTAAGCTCAAGTTGCTGCACTATTCATGCAAGGTATCCCCTGATGCTCAAGTTGCTGCACTATTCATGCAAGGTATCCCCTGATGCTCAAGTTGCTGCACTATTCATGCAAGGTATCCCCTGATGCTCAAGTTGTTGCACGATTCATGCAAGGTATCCGTTGAAGCTCAAGTTGCTGCACTATTCATGCACGGTATCCCCTGATGCTCAAGTTGCTGCACGATTCATGCAAGGTATCCCCTGAAGCTCAGTGCACGTAACTGGAATAGAGAGGAGAGCGGATTAAGACTATAATGCCGTTAAATATTAGCACTGAAGTGAAGCAGTCAGAAGACATTCACAAGTCTTCATATGGAAATTAATATCGCTGTTTCTTCAACAAAAAAATTTAGGAGAAACACGACACGAATCTAAATCAAATTCTCCACAAATTCTCCAACTTTGAAGCTAGACTGAAGAGGTATTCTCTGTTCATCTCAGAGAGAACAATATGGTGTAACACACCAGCAGACTAAGCTTGACGCTGCACACTTCGCATTATGAAGGTGTCACTAAGATCGAAGCTAATTACATCCAACACTCAGGAATTATTGCATAAAAAACAAAATTTAAATTTTCGCATTTTCCATCCAAAAAAAGCAAATTGGGATGGACACGGGGCAAAATCAGTTCAAAATTCTCTAAAGGTAAGTGTGACTCTCTGAAAAGTAAGAAAGTTCATAATTTATGTTTTAGTGAAGCTTGGGGTAAATAACTCCAGAACTTTTACAATGGGCTGATAAACATATAAATGTTATAGGAACATAAAAGCAAACTGTCTGATACATTTCTTATCAATAGAGAAATTCTCCCGATATATCACAGAAATCAATTGTTTTAAAAAATTAAGCGCAATGAAAGATACAAAACCGAAAACCATAAGAAAGTTTCCTTTGGTAGAAAACATTAGCAGTAAAATCTTAAAGCTGAAGATGCTGAAGATGCTGAAGATGCTGAAGATGCTGTGTATCTCACGTCACAGTAGATAATCCAACAGACCTTGCACCTGCTCAACCAGTACTCAAGAAAAGTTTCACCCATCTCATGCGATACATTAACTTTGTAAGATTAATGCCTTTCACAGTTGTTTTATGACAAACACGAAACAGAGTTAAACCACTGGAAGCCACATGTTGCCAGTGGAGTTGGAAACGTTTATATTTTATTCAAGTAAGGAAAGGATGTATTTAGTTCCCGGGCTCAAACGTCCCTCACCAGCATCAAGGCATAAATGCGGCTTACCAGCATCAAGGCATAAATGCCTCTTCCCAGCATCAAGGCATAAATGCCCCTTCCCAGCATGAAGGCATAAACCCTCTTCACCAACATCAAAGCATAAACGCCCCTCACCAGGGTCAAGGCATAAGTGCCCCTTGCCAGCATTAAGGCAAAAACTCCCTCTCATCAGCATCAAGGCATAAACGCCTCTCACAAGCATCGAAGCATAAACGCCCCTCACCAGCGTCAAGGCTTAAGTGCCCCTTGCCAGCATCAAGGCATAAACTCCCTCTCATCAGCATCAAGGCATAAACGCCTCTCACCAGCATCGAAGCATAAACAGCCCTCACCAGCATCAAGGCATAAACCCCCCTCATGAGAATCAAGGTGTGAAACAAGATTATTTGGTGATGCTGCAGCGGAGCGAGGTTCAATGATAGACGTCTTCAGAGGCTTCTTTACTTTATTTGCAATGTCGTGGTGGGTACACAGGCTTGTGTGTTTGTGCCCATGGCCCGGGGGGCCATCCCATGAGGGAGAGAGCTAGTAGGACTTGTTGTCTGAGTCTTGGCCGCTGAGTGAGGCGAGTGAGAGTGGGACCAGCGTCCCACTGACCTGGGCAGGCCTAGAGAGGGCAGCTCTCGAGTGCCGCGAAATATGAACTAAGCTGGCAGACAGCATAGGCTGTCTGTGCAGACAGTACAGGCTGTCTACATTTGCTCGGCCAGCTACCTCGCGTCGTCCCGACGCGACAATACTGGTGGTAAAAAAGCTCGGTCTCTCTCTTGTAGGAACAGGGCACAGAACACAAAATAAAAACATGTATATACATATGGACATGCAAAAAAAAACTTCCTACAGGGAGGGAAGAAAAAAAATATGTCGGGTGTTCTAAACATCGTGGTCATAGGCAGTGAGCATCGATGGGCATCACTGCATACCTTCCTGCATCTGGACAGATACTGCAACACAGGAGACATCGCTGCGGCTGAGCTGTGACGTAACGGGGTACGGTCTCCTCTAGAACGGTGAAGCAGTCATAGTAGGAGTCACTGCAGGTTTTCACTCAACTTGGGGCACAACCTGCTGGTGCTCTCGAGTGCCCCAGTGGCGTCGTCAAAACTCGGCAACTGGGCAGGACTTCTGGCAAGCGACTCAGGAGGACACTTCTCGACTGGTACTGTCGCTGAAGCTGTCACTGCCAGCGAGTGTGGAGTGAGTCGTGGAGCGAGTCGTGGCAGAGACGACTGGGCGAAACATCTGGGAGTCGTAACATCATACACCAGACTGCAGTGAGCGAGCTAGCAGTCAAAGTGACATCATCTTTGTGCAGGCTGCTCACTGAAGCTTGTGACATGGGGCTGACACAGCGCCTGCCGACAGGGCTTAAACTGCGGCTTGATGAGTGTTATAGCAGAGGTTAGTCTAAGCATCCCCAGACTTGTTTCTCTACATATAACTGCACTCTGAAGGTCTGGAGGTGAAGTGAAACAAATCTCGATGGGAATCGTAGCAGTTACGATTCTGCAGAACATCTACGAGCGACGAGCATAAGAGCTTTCTGTACAAGAGGCTCAGATGCTCAGGCTGACTAATATCAGCTGTCAAACGTGCTGGTCACACCGGGTGACAGGCTACAAAATGCTACACAGGGGTCTGGCCCAAAACCACACTGGACACAAGGAAAACTTTACACACCCCCGCAGTACATGCGGTACAACATGGCTTAAACTAGCAAATGATGCTTTTCTGTGCACAAAATTGACACTAAGCCATATACTAGCACGTGAGAATGTTGACTGAGAGGAATTAATTAACACGACATATATCTCTCAATCTTCTCGACAATACTGACATAATTACTGAAACACTCGATGTGACATCATGTGATGTCAGGCGTGACGTTGCGAGGTGACGTCAGCAGCACTGTGACGTCAGCAGACATCTCGAGGTGACGTCAGGCAGACATCGTGATGCCATGAAGTCGGGCAGCAGCATCGGTAACTCACGTGGCTCACATATCCACGTGGCTTCGTCCACACCCCACGTGGCTTAGTGATCCACGTGGCGTCGTGATCTACGTGGCATGCTGATCCACATGGGTTGCTGATAAACGTGGCTTGATGATCCACGTGGCTTGACGATCCACATGGCTTGCTGATCCACATGGCTTAGTGATCCATGTGGCTTCGAGTGGCCTCGGGCACTCGGATACACAGCTCTGGCAAGAATTCACACGAAAAACAGCAGAAAACACAGCAGAGGGAGTGAGTACATAGTGGTGGAGTGTGGTGGTAAGCTGGTGAGGTGTCAGTAGGGCGAGCATGGGTGAGTGTATGGCGAGGGGAGGATCTGGCCACTTCCTCCTCTCAAACCCACAACACGGCAAAATACTCACACTGGACACAGAAATCACCACAAAACTCACCTCTGGCTTGCTGAAATAGCTGTGCTGAGCTGAACAACAACAGCAGAACATACAAGTGACGCTAAACACGTGACTTGAGAAACAGCGTGGGACGCTGTAGCGTGGGGTCACTGGGATGCCACTTACAATTCTCGAAGAAATTCGGCAAATTTCGGCTAGATTCTGTTTGTACCTGTGTCTGGATGCTGAAACGTGCAGACACGATATCAGGATAACTCACTGACAGATGGATGTTTATAGTGTAGGGTGATGAAGTGAACACAACTTCATTCCATTTCCTTCCATTCTCTGGGCAAACACAACTACTGTGACCACCACTTCCCACCAATGTGAAACAAGATTATTTGGCGATGCTGCAGCGGAGCGAGGTTCAATGATAGACGTCTTCGGAGGGTTCTTTACTTTATTTGCAATGTCGTGGTGGGTACACAGGCTTGTGTGTTGAGTGCCCATGGCCCGGGGAGGCCATCCCATGAGGGAGAGAGCTAGTAGGACTTGTTGTCTGAGTCTTGGCCGCTGAGTGAATGAGCGAGTGAGAGTGGGACCAGCGTCCCACTGACCTGGGCAGGCCTAGAGAGGGCAGCACTTGAGTGCCGCGAAATATGAACTAAGCTGGCAGACAGCATAGGCTGTCTGGGCAGACAGTACAGGCTGTCTACAAAGGCATAAACGTCCCTCACCAACATCAAGGCATAAACGTCCCTCATCAGCATCGAGGCATAAACGCCTCCCACCAGCATCAAGGCATAAACGTCCCTCACCAGCATCAAGGCATAAACGTCCCTCACCAACATCAAGGCATAAACGCCCCTCATCAGCATCAAGGCATGAATGACCCTTACCAGCATCAGGGCATAAATGCCCCTCACCAGCATCAAGGCATACACATCCCTAACCGACATCAAGACATAACGGCCCTCACCAGCACCAACGCATAAATGCCCCTTAGCAGCATCAAGGCATAAACGCCCCTTACCAACATCAAGGCATAAACGCCCTTTAATAACATCAAGGCATAAACGCCCTTTAATAACATCAAGGCATAAACGTCCCTTACCAACATCAAGGCATAAACACCCCTTACCAGCATCAAGGCATGAACGCCCCTTACCAACATCAAGGCGTAAACGCCCCTTACCAGCATCAAGGCATAAACGCCCTTCACCAGCATCAAGGCATAAACGCCCCATACCAACATCAAGGCATAAACGCCCTTTACCAGCATCAAGGCATAAACGCCCCTCCCCAGCATCAAGGCATAAATGCCCCTCCCCAGCATCAAGGCAGCCATGACTTCCAGCTATAACATGCACAATATTACTATAACATATCGAGATTAAGTGACATAACATCGTCTACACACGTCATTAACAGCAATCATCTGCCTCCTGCAAGAAGCTTCCTCGAGCTGTCTCATGGAAATCAATTTCTAGAATGATCTGTACAAAATTGAGTGGAATGTTCCTGTTCTTGTATATTGTTCCATAAGCTTTTATCTGTTAATAGTGGACCAGGGATGAAAATTTTAATCCGATCGGATAAGGTATTCTGAAGTTATAACAATAATCTTGGACGGTGTCTCGTGGCTTGTTTGGTAGCTCAACACAAATACCCAGTGACCGTGGTTCGATCCTCAGCCCAGTGGAAACGTTGGGCATGTTTCCTTACACGTGCTGCCACTGTTTACCTAGCAGAAGGTAGGTACCTGGGTGTTATTCGACTGTGGGTAGCATCCTGGGGGTGGTAGTATACCTCATATAGAACTGGGCTTTGAAATGAGATGAAGATAACGGCTCTTAGTCAGTTAAATTGATGTGTAAAAAAATAGTGGTGGACAATAACACAGCAACTTAAAATGTACCAGATTTGGCACTAAGTTTTTATGGTTTCTTTAATCTCGTGAAAAAAAAAATCACATAAAAATAGAGTTTTTCAATACTTCTAAATTTCACTTTTTTATTTAGATTTTATTTAATATTATCTGCAGTCCTCGAAGAAAAAATATTCGTTATCACATTCTTAAAAAATTGCAATTTGAAAAAAAATCTCTAAAACTGACAAATTTGTACATACAAAGGCTCAATACTTTTAATTATAAACATGAACCTAAGTGTAGGAAGCCGGTAAGAAGAGATCTTTTCTAGATATTACGTGGAAAACAATTTATTTATTAAATTTAGCAATTAAAAACTTACAAAGCTGATAAGCTTTATTCTAATAAAGTTCGTCAACAGTGATACAATGAAAGTTTTAGACATACCATAAGACATTCTGCACTAATTGTTCAGAATACAACGACTCCAAGTTTACTAGTAATTTCCTATTTGAAATTGTACGTTCAGAGTCCAAACTTACAGTGTCTTCTAAGTCATGAGTCGGTATTAATATCTGAAGACAAGGCGTACTTTATTCAATGAAAGGATTTAATATCACTATTTATATAATGAAATTGGAAATTGGAACTTCTGGAGGTTAATAAGACCACTAACTTTACTTTCTGGGAAACACAACAAGGATGAAAACTTACTTAAATAGTACCATAGGAGGTGTTATTCAGTCACCGCACTGACTCCAATCATTCCAAGTTTGATCAAAAAGGTATGTGCTATGATAAATTTACCAACACATCAATGAAACATAATGAGCGCTCTCTTGGCAATGAGATGCATAAGCCATTAGATATTTAAGCCATTCAAAACAGGTAAACTCATATTAACATAATTTAACAGAAATCATTTGCACACACAACTGGCAGAGTTGCACCTACACACTTGACTTTCACTTTCCAGCGTCGTCGAGTCCCGTCCTTCATCTTTGGTCACAGGACATCCGCACATGTAAATTGTCCCTAGACATTGATCATAGTTACATAATTTTTTTCAATGATCATGAAAAAAACAAAAATGTCATGTGCACATAAAAATGCATTATGTATTTTTTACCCAAAAGATCCCAATAATGTGACTTATTTTCATCAGAAGACCAGCTCTCTATTTATTTTACAGAAAAGAAATATAAATATTGAACTTTAATACTTATGCAATATACAATAAACAGTAAGGTTCCTATGAGAAAAACACATCAGCACTGAAAACTTAAAACTTACCAGAAAAACCATTCTCCAGTTATTGTACATAAAATAACAAAATTATCCCCTATACAGCCAAACCCAAGAAACATTTCATCCTTTTCATTAGACGAGTCAGCAAAAAAAAAATAATAATAATAATAGCAGAAAGACCTAAACCTGAAGGGGTCATAGTGCCTGTAGAATGGAGGCGCATTCATAATCGATCCAAGGTAGGGGTGGATAGGGGGGGATATTCTTCATAAAACTGAACAGATAACACGTGAACTTGTGAATTATAAGTTGAACTTTCACTTATTAATATTAGTAGATCAAGGGGTCAAAATTTGAAGTTGAACGGAAGAGGTTTAGTCATTAAGTCGTATACAACTGAACGATTCATACATCTCGTGAAAAAAATAAATCTTTAAAGGTTTTCAAATTTTCTCAATGTTCTTCTTACAATTCTATAATTCAGTTTGGCAGCTGTGCACCTACACACTTGTATTTTCACTCCTCCGTCGTCAAATCATCAACCACCTTCTGAACATTTGAAACCAGGCTGCTGATAGTTGTGAAAGTTACCAGAGCCATTCCAGGATGCCGTGGAATGTAGTCCACAACTTTGGTCATAGAGCATCTGTTCTAAGAATCTAGCCCTAGTTACCGTGCGCCTGTGTTGACAGTCTGAAGCCATGATCTCGTGTTGAGAATGAAATATAAACAAAAAGTTGGAGACAGAAAAATATAAAGTAAAAAAATCTGGAAAACATTTTAAGATTTCCCTTCGGTGATACATAATAATAATGATAATGATGATGATAATAACTAATATAATAAAAATAATAAGTAGAAGAAAAAGAAGAAAATTTTTTTTTTCATAAAATCATAGACTTTCATACAGAAAAAATTGTTTGAAATTAAATAATTAATAATAACTCAATACATTCTTTAAGAGACGTACAGGATGTTGGAAGCTTGAGATCTGGGCCGGGAGGCTGTCTTCACAAATATTATATGTACCTACATACATTTATTAATTCACTCAAATTATATGTACAACATATACTATGTCAGTTATACAATGTCTGCAGCACATCAGACAAATTATGTCTGTCATGCAGATTATGGTTCTATCATAGAGGGAAGAGTCGCTCTCAGTGTATAATTACCTGAAACTTTAGTATAGTAATATTTTAATCATTTTGATCGTATTAAAGTTAGTGTTAAGTAGATGTATTAGTGTGGGTGAGCAGACATCACGTTGACTGAAGCTTCACTACATATTGAGCTGTATAGCCCTTGTGGCTTAGCGCTTCTTTTTGATTATAATAATAATAATAATAATTCGCTACATATTGCAGTAGTTATTAGCATTCATCATTTGAAGTAACTCAGATTTAGTTTTCATAAGTCATCACATGTTCAATAATATCCTGATTTAAATAGTAAAATGGCAAATCAGAACATTTTCAGGACTAATACAATGTTTCCCTTAAGACACAGCAGCTATAAAGCCAAACTAAGAGAAATCCTCTTGCGATCTCAGAGGACCAATGTCCTAAAATACAGTGTATTAAAGTTTGAAGCCGCTCATAATTTGTATTAACAAGGTGTCAGCGTTGAGGAGTGAGGGAACTTGGATGAGGCTTTCAAAATTGTTGCACGAAAGACCTAATAACTTCAAACTTGTCTGTAAAATGTACCAGCGTTTAAGGTTTAAGTATGTAGGTAATTAACTGAGTTTCAATAAATATACTCTATGTAGATTTTACCAATGATACCACAAAAAAAGTTAAGCAGTAATCATAGGAGACATTCTCCTGTTCCATCACAGAAACCAATTTTATTAGTAACATGTGCATATTAAAACCAACAAAATCTAAAATCAAGGCAAGGATTCCTCTAAGAAAAAACAGCAGTAGCAAATATTTACAGCCGACCAGACGAGGCGTTTTCCAGTTATTACGCAGAATTCAACAAAATATGCACCTGTATTTACTAAAGCCAAAAAAAAAAAAAAAAGAAATCATCCATTTCATAATATGTAACATCCACTGATGAGTGTTACTGTTCATAACTTGCATTTTAATCACGGGAAAACACTAAACCATTCGGGACCATATAAACTATGTGGAATAACAGGTATTCCGAGACGAGCCGAGGATAACATGAGATTCCTTGTATTAACAGAAAGTCATCATTATCGAAGTAAAATAATACAGTAATATAAATCAATACAGAACTCTAATATTTCACGAACAAAAGTTGTAAAATAGCACCTACACGATCTGATAATAACAAGTAGAATAGACTAGTGTTGAGGCTACTCAGGGAAGGTTTGTCTCTTTGTCACACGAAACAAACTCTGCCATTGGTAATATTTTCCACAGTACATGTATGCATGCAAATGGAACAACGAATATTGTCCAATATACAATACTTGAAAATGTGAGGCTGATTGAATAAGGCGTTGTCGAGTTATAAGCAAAAAATTTAAAGGAAAAAACTTCTGAGAAAGTTCCGAAAATGAAAAGGTTCATCCTCGTTAATTTACGACGTTTCACACATTAAATACGTAGTTAAATATCTATACACCTGAACTTCACTCTCCGCCATCGTTGAATTAGGAAACATTATTTTTGAAAGTACATCTAATGTCACTGAAGCTTTTGGAAGTTGTCAGAGCCATTCCAGGATAAATGGAATGGGCTTAATAACATACCACACTTGCATACGTCAGTAGATCCTAGAAACTAAGGCTAGTTATCGTACACCAGCTGCTTGTGTACGATAACTGGTCACGTTATAACCAAAATCAAATCGAAAAGTTTGAGGGAGGAAAAAAGGAAAAACAATCGAGGCGACCACTTACAGGATCTTTGTTGGATATTACTAATAACAAATTTCTCAATGAATTAAACAAAACTATAGAAGTGATTATATAAATAATCAGTCCAATGACTGTAATTAAGTGTCCTTTTCTTTCTTCCCTAACCCATTTTTATATTTCTCTCATGACAAGAAATTGCCATATCTGATCGGCTTCTAATTATCAGTATTAGTGTATCGTAATTAGGCGAATATTCTATGATTAAATGTCATTTGATACTGACTTATGACCAAAGTTATAGGATCTACTCCCAGCATCATGGGTGATTCCATTAACTTCCGAAATCCTCTGCCCCACAGTAACAATCGTTCAAGAAGGTGATTCCTAATTCGTCGATGGCGGAGACTGAAACCCAAGTGTATAGGATGCACAACCGTGATCTTTTCGTGTAAAAGAGAGTTAAATTTTTATTACCGTTTAAGCACGTTCAAGTTCTTTGAGTCTACCTCCTCTGAATGGCTTATATATTTAATGGGTGATTCCATTTTACAGCTAGAATAGTACAGGGTGTCCACAAAAACAATCTTTCACAGTTAGTGGCTTCAGATGCAGGATATTATTCAGTTTCATGTGGTATAGGGTAGCAATAAAGTCACTCAATGTTTGTCCCTCTGGATACTCGGCAAACATCGATGTGATAGTCCCAGTTCGGTCCAGACGCTCTGGCATTTGTTATCGAACGTTATCATGCGAATTGCTACAGTGATCGAAAGAGAGTCAAACTGTTAGTCGGTGACCTCGGAGGCCATTTGAAGAGTCTCCGGACTTAAATGTTTGGTGACTTCTTTCTTTAGGGATACGTGAAGGCAAACTGACCCCTAATTGATTAAAACTTGGCTAGATGTGGTGTATTAAATTATTATTATATTATCGTCAATATTTATTGCTATTATTATTATTATGTCACTATTTACTGTAATGGTTGCCTGTGATTATTTTTTACTTAATTTATGTAACATATGTAAAATATATCTCACTCTATACCTCTCAGTACCTGTAATATGGTTAGAATATATATATATACATATATATATATTAATATATATATATAATAATATATATATATATATATAATATGTAATAATATTTATTAAATATATATATATATATATAAATTAGTAACTTATAGTGTTAGGTGTTCAGCAGAAGTTTGAAGAGCGATCTGGTTTGAATGATAATGTAAAGAAAGTAGTAAGAGTGAAAAAGTTAGCATAATGAGAGTTTTTAACAAAGTAAGAGAGTGCAAGGTGAGGAGTAATATGGAGAGAGGAAATACGTTAACGAGTTGTGAAGCAAGGTAAAAGAGAGCAAATGGGGAGAGAGTAGGTAGATGCTATAGAATTTTTTTGAAAATAAGAAAAGCTTTGATGTGAAATTAATAAGCTGATATCCTAAGGAACAATGGATTGATAGCTAAAAATTAGAGAGGAGATTTATAAATGAGTAGAGAGGAGATAAGGAGATGGAGGAGAATTTAGAGAATTGTTAAAATGCTGAAAAAAAGGGAAGCTGTGATTCGGTATAGGGCAAGGATGAATTAACAATAGAAGGAGTGAGGAAGACAGTTGTGATTGTAGGGAAAAGTTGTGAGGCAGTAGGTAAAATGAAAGGGGTTAAGAACGGGATTGAGGGATAAAGGAAGAGGATGTTAAAATGCAGGTGGGGATATGATTTGGAAGGGTTGGTGCATTTTAAATAAATGTATGGAAAGTGTTAGGTACCTAAGGATTGGCCAGAGAGCATGCAAGATTCCTTTGATAAGGCAGAAGGGGGCAAAGAGAGGGTGTAAAAATTAGGGAAATAAGATGTTGAAAGTAGTTGAAAAGTGTATGGAGGTATTTGAATGAATTTAATAAAGATGGGAGAGGCAGGGTAGCAGATGATCATAGGAGGCTTTAGAAGGTAAGGGGTGGGTAGACAAGAGTAACAGTGAAAATATAGAGAAAATTAGAGATATTGGCTACTGAAACGTAATGACAGATTTTGAAAAAAACATACCACGGGCGGGATAGAACCCGCGATCAGAGGTCCAAAACGCCAACCGTGCGCGTTAGCCATGGTACCAGTAGCCACAATCAGATGTTCAACTAGGCATGTTTCCAAATCATAGAACGTTGCAAAAGACACCACTGTGACCACAAAGAACTTTACAGACGAATCTCCAGCTAGCGTGGCCGTGACGAACTCTAGCTCAAGTTCTATTGGAACTCTAGCGGGTTCTATCCCCGCCCATGGTATGGTTTGTTTGCAATCGTGTCATTACGATTTCGTGAGTCATGTTAACGGCTTTGAGGGGACTTGAGCTAGAGTTCGTCATAGCCACGCTAGCTGGAGATTCGTCTATAAAAACTTGCATTTGTGGTCACAGTGGTGCCTATGCTAACCTTCCTATGGTGTAGAAATATACCTAGTTGGACGAATCTTATTGTGGCTAGCTGGTCCAGTGGCTAACGCGACGGTCTGGAGTTTTGGGACTCTCTGATCGCGGGTTCTATCCCGCCCGTGATATGGTTTATATAGATATGGGTAAAGAGGTTTTTGTGGCATTTATGGATTTTGAAAAAGGCTTATAACAAGGTGGGTAGAGAGGCAATGTGGCAGATGTTGCAAATGTATGGAAAAGGAGGTAGGTTAATAAAAGCAGTAGAGAGTTTTTACGAGGATATTGAGGCTCAGGTTAGAGTATATAGGAGAGACGGAGATTATTTTCCAGTGAAAGTAGGCCTTAGACAAGGGTGTGTGATGTTACCGTGGTTGTTCAATATATATAGATGGGGTTGTAAGAGAAGTGAATGCTCGGGTGTTGGAAAGAGATGTGGGGTTCAAAGATAAAGAATCTAACACAAAGTGGGAGTTGTCACAGTTGCTCTTTGCTGATGACACTGTACTTTTGGGAGATTTTGAAGAAAAGTTGCAGAGGTTGGTGGATGAGTTTGGTAGGGCATGTAAAAGAGGAAAGTTAAGAGTGAATATAGGAAAGAGTAAGGTGATGAGGATAACAAAAAAAATTAGGTAACGAAAAACTGGATATCAGATTAAAGGGAGAGAGTATGGAGGAGGTGAATGTATTCAGATATTTAGGAGTGAACAGGGTCAGCAGATGGGTTTATATGAAAGATGAGGTGAATCATATAATTGATGAAGGAGAAAGGGTACGTGGTGCACTTACGAGTCTGTGAACACAAAGAACTTTGTCAAAGGAAGAAAAGAGGGGACTGTATGGGAGTATAGTTATACCAACGCTCTTATATGGGTGTGAAGAATGGGTGGTGAACGTTGCAACAAGGAGAAGGCTGGAGGCAGTGGAGATGTCATGTCTGAGATCAATTTGTGATGTGAATATAATGCAGAGAACTAGTAGTTTGGAAATTAGAAGGAGTGGGATTACTAAAAGTATTATTCAGAGGGTTGAAGAGGGACTGTTGAGGCCGTTTGGACATGCAGGGAGGATGGAGCAAAATAGAATGACTTCGAGAGAGTATAAATCTGTAGTGGAGGGAAGGCAGGGTAGGGGTCGGCCTAGGATAGGATGAAGGGAGGGGGTAAAGTAGGTTTTATGTGAGAGGGGTTGGACTTGCAGCAAGCATGTGTGAACATGCTAGATAGAAACGAATGGGGAGATATGGTTTTTAGGACTTGATGTGCTGTTGGAGTTTGCGCAAGGTAACATTTATGAAGGGATTCAGTGAAACCGGCAGGCTGGACTTGAGTCGAGGAGATGGGAAGTACAGTGTCTGCGCTCTGATGGAGGGGTGTTAATGTTGCAGTTTTATAACTGTAGTGTAAGCGCACCCCTGGCAAGACAGTAATGGAATGAATGGCAGTGATTTTTTTTCGGGCCACCCTACCTTGGTGGGAGACGGCCGATGTGTCAATGAATATATATATATATATATATAATATATATATATATATATATTATATATATATAAAATTTATATATATATATATTTATATATATATATATATATCTGTCCAGCTCTCTTGAAGACAACCAGGGGCCTATTGGTAATTACCCTTATGGCTGGTGGAAGGCTGTTGAACAGTCTTGGGCCCCGGACACTTATTGTATGTAGATTATGATGTATCTCTCTCGCCTGCACTCCAGTGAGTAAAAGTGATTCAAGGCGTTGCAATAGTTAAGGTGTTTGATGGAACTTATGTGTTCAGTAAAGGTTCTCTGTACATCCTCTAAACCTGCAATTTCACCTGCCTTGAATGGGGATGTTAATGTACAGCAGTATTCCAGCCTAGAGTGAACAAGTGATTTAAAATGGATCATCACTGGCTTGGCATCTCTTGTCCCGAATGTTCTCATTATCCATCCTATCAGTTTCCTCGCAGATTTGATAGTGGTACTGTTGTGAGCCTTGAAGGTGAGATCTTCGGACATTACCACTCCCAGGTCCTTCACATTACTTTTCTGCTCTACTGTGTGATTTAAGTTTGTAGTATACTCAGTTCCATCTATTATTTCCTCCAGGTTTTCTATAACGGAGTAGATGGAATTTGTCTTCATTGAGCATTATATTTGTTCTCTATTGCCGTTGACCGTTACTCTGAGCCGTCGTCACTCCTAAACAGTTGACCGTTACTCTGAGCCGTCGTCACTCCTAAACAGTTGACCGTTACTCTGAGCCGTCGTCACTCCTAAACAGTTGACCGTTACTCTGAGCCGTCGTCACTCCTAAACAGTTGACCGTTACTCTGAGCCGTCGTCACTCCTAGACAGTTGACTGTTACTCTGAGGCGTCGTCACTCCTAGACAGTTGACCGTTACTCTGAGCCGTCGTCACTCCTAGACAGTTGACCGTTACTCTGAGCCGTCGTCACTCCTAGACAGTTGACCGTTACTCTGAGCCGTCGTCACTCCTAGACAGTTGACCGTTACTCTGAGCCGTCGTCGCTCCTAGACAGTTGACCGTTACTCTGAGCCGTCGTCACTCCTAGACAGTTGACCGTTACTCTGAGCCGTCGTCGCTCCTATACAGTTGACCGTTACTCTGAGCCGTCGTCACTCCTAGACAGTTGACCGTTACTCTGAGCCGTCGTCACTCCTAGACAGTTGACCGTTACTCTGAGCCGTCGTCACTCCTAGACAGTTGACTGTTACTCTGAGCCGTCGTCACTCCTAGAACAGTGGTCTGTTACTCTTGAGCCGTCTCATCTCCTAGGAAGTTGGTCTGTTACTCTGAGCCGTCGTCACTCCTAGACAGTTGACCGTTACTTCTGAGCCTCGTCACTCTAGACCAGGTGACTGTTACTCTGAGCCGTCGTCACTCCTAGACAGTGACCGTTACTCTGAGCCGTCGTCACTCTAGACAGTTGACTTTTACTCTGAGCCGTCGTCACTCTAGAACAGTTGACTGTTTACTCTGAGCCGTCGGCGCGCCTAGACAGTTGACGTTACTTGAGCAGTCGTCATCTCCTAGACAGTTGACCGTGACTCTGAGCTGTCGTCGCTCTAGACAGTTGACCGTTACTCTGAGGCCGTCGTCACTCCTTGACAGTTGTCCGTTTACTCTGAGCGTCGTCACTCCGAGACAGTTGACCAGTTAGTCTGAGCTGTAGCCAATCCTAGACAGTTGCCCGTTTCTCTGGAGACGTCGTCGCTCCTAGCAGGTTGACCGCTTTCTCTGAAGCCGTTCGTCACTCATAAACAGTTGCCGTTACTTCTGAGCCGTCGTCACTCCTAGGATCAGTTGAATGTTACTTCTGAGCGTCGTCGCTCCTAGTCAGTGGACCGATACTCTGAGCCGTCGTCACTCCTAGACAGTTGAATGTTACTCTGAGCCGTCGTCAATCCTAGACTGTTGACCGATACTCTGAGCCGTCGTCACTCCTAGACAGGTGAATGTTACTTGAGCCGTCGTCACTATAGACAGTTGGAACGTTATCTGACCGTCGTCATTCCTAGGACAGTGGACCGTTACTCTGAAGGCCGTCGTTTCACTCCTAGGACAGTTGGACTGTTTAATATCTTGCAGTCGTCACTCCTAGGTCAGTTGACTGTTACTCTGAGCCGTCGTAGCTCTAGACTGTTGACCGTACTCTGGCCGTCGGGGGGGGTTTTTCCAAAGCACCTAGACAGTTGACATGTTACTCTGAGCCCGTACGTCGCTCTCTCGACAGTTGACTGTACTCTGGAGCCGTCGTCACTCCTAGACATGTTGACTGTTACTCTGAGCCGTAGTGCTCCTAGGACAGTTGACTGGTACTCTGAGCCAGTAGTCGCTCCTAGTCAGTTGACTGTTACTCTGAGCCGTCGTCGCTCCTAGACGTTGACTGTTACTCTGAGCCGTCGTCGTCCTAGGACGATGACTGTTACTCTGAGCCGGTGTCACTCCTAGACAGTTGACCGATACTCTGAGCCGTCGTCACTCCTAGACTGTTGACTGTTCTCTGAGCCGTCGTCACTCTAGGGGGGGGTGGGGGGGGGGGGAACAGTTAAACTGTTCTCTCAGACGTCGTAACTCCTAGACTGTTGACTAGTTACTCAGCGTCCGTCGTCAAAATATAAAGTTAATAATATCTATGTAAATATATAAGTTAGTAGTTAAGCATTCTTTTATTAACTACGTTACTCAAGCGAATATACTATAAATTCCTGTAAATAGAATAAATAAAAAAATGAGAAAGTTTTCAACACACACTCACTGTTCTGTTGCCAATCTTATTGACTCTGCAGTTGAGTTTGGCTGGCTGGTTGACGAGGGCCGTGATGTTGGCAGAGCGATCCACATCGTAGAAGGGCCCAGGCGGCAGCACGTCGATGAAGGGCGGCAGAGAGTTGTGCAGGTGCTGCGGGTGGCTGCCAGACTCTTCATCAAGGATGGTGTTAGCAACACGCTGCAGGTAGAAATTTATGTACTCGTTACTGTACATGTATTTTCTGATGAGGATATTTCTCTTGAGTTTATTGAATTGTGTTCACTGAAAGCTAGAGTGAACCTGCACGTGGAGGGGTGCGTATCTCTGTACCTCGGTTGGCAGCGCACTCAGATAACACACTGAGTGTCCGTGATTACGATCTCACGGTATTGGTGGAAACATTTAAGCGTGGTCATTACAACTGCTGTCCCTGTTCATCCTACGTAAGTGGTACCTAGGTGTTAGCCAACTGGCGATGGGAACGCAATCCTGGAGACAAGATTTAACTTTAGGTGCCCCCAAAATGGTTTGAATAATGGGGTCTTGGTTTACACAGTATCGTCATGACGTCTGTATGTCTGTCTAAGGAGTGTCATGAGAACTAATTAATTTTTTTTTTTTAATTACATTATGCACTCGCAGGATTAAACAGATAAGGACTGAACGATGGTGGAACCAGGATTTTCATAAGTTTTATCAAACCCTTTGTGGAAGTCGACAGATTATAAACTGTTAACTAACTGCCGTCTATTTATCACCTATTTTTTTTATTATTAGTGTGTATTCTAGGTTGTGGAGGTACTGTGGTGTGTCTCACACTCCCCACATGTTGTGAGGTAACTGTGGATTGTCTACCACTCCCACACGTTGTTGAGTACTGTTGTATGCTAACACTCCCACACGTTGTGAGGTAGGTGGTTATGGCTCACTCCAAATACGTGGTGATGGTACTGAGGTTTGTCTCACACTCCACACGTTGTGAGGTACTGTGGTATGTTCACTACTCCCACACGTTGTGTGGTACTGTGGTTGTCTTCACTCCCACACGTGTGAGGGGTACTGTGGTATGTCTTACTCCCACACGTTGTGAGAGTACTGTGGTATGTCTCACTCCCACCACGCTGTGAGGTCTGTGGGAGGTCTTACTCCCACCACGTTGTGAGGTTACTGTGGTATGTCTCACACTCCCACACGTTGTTGTGGTAATGTGGGTATGTCACCACTCCCACCACGTTGTGAGGTCTGTGGGATGTCTCCACACTCCCACACGTTGTGAGGTACTTGGTATGTCTCACACTCCCACACGTTGTGAGGTACTGTGGTATGGTCTCGCAATCCACAACGTTGTGAGGTGCTGTGGGTATGTCTCGCACTCACACGTTGTGAGTGCTGTGGTATGTCTCAAACTCCCACTATGTTGTGAGGTACTGTGGTATGTCGCACACTCCCACCTCGTTGTGAGGTTCTGTGGTATGTTTCACACATCCCACTCGTTGTGAGGTACTGGGGAATGTCTCAAACTTCACATATTGTGAGGGTACTGTGGTATGTCTCACACTCCCACACGTTCGTGAGGTACTGTGGTATGTCTCACACTCCCACATGTTGTGACGGTACTGTGGTGTGTCTCACCTCCCACACGTTGTGAGGTTACTGTGGTTTGTCTCACACTCCCACACGTTGTGAGGTTCTGTGGTATCGTCTCACACTCCCATAATGTTGTGGAGGTACTGTGGTATGTCTCACAACTCCCACACGTTGAGAGGTACTGTGGTTTGTCTCATCACTCCCACGTTGTGAGGTACTGTGGTATGTCTCTCGCTTTCCCACACGTTGTGTGGTCTGTGTATGTCATCCACTCCCACACGTTGCTGAGGTTACTGGTTGTAGGTCTCACACTCCCACTGTTGTGAGGTACTGTGGTATGTCTCACACTCCCCCACGTTGTCGAGGTACTGTGGTAGGTCTCACATCCCACACGTTGTGAGTTACTGTGGTATGTCTCGCACTCCCACCACGTTGTGAGGTATGTGGTGTATGTCTCTCACTCCCACACGTTGTGAGGTACTGTGGTAAGTTTCACACCCCACACGTTATGAGGTACTGTGGTATGGTCTCACACTCCCACACGTTGTGAGGTACTGTGTATGTCCTCACACTCCCACACGTGTGCAGGTACTGTGGTATGTCTCCACTCCACATGTTGTGAGGTACTGTGGTATGTCTCACACTCCACACGTTGTGAGGTAACTGTGTGTATCACCACTCCCACACGTTGTGAGGTACTGTGGTATGTCTCTCTCCCCACATGTTGTGAGGTACTGTGGTATGTTCACTCTCCCACCGTTGTGAGGTACTGTGGTATGTCTTCACACTCCCACATGTTGTGAGGTTATCTGTGGTATGTCTCACACTCCCACATGTTGGTGAGGTACTGTGGTAGTCTCACACTTCCCACATTGTTGTGAGTACTGTGGGATGTTCACAACTCCACATGTGTGAGGTACTGTGGAATGGTTCTCACACTCCCACATGATTGTGAGGTACTGTGGGATGTCTCACACTCCCACACGTTGTGAGGTACTGTGGTATGTCCTCATATCCCACACGTCTGTGAGGTACTGTGGGATGTCTCACACTCCCACATGTTGTGAGGTATTTGGTATTATGTCCTCTCACTCCCACACGTTGTGAGGTACTGTGGGCATCGTCTCACATCCCAATGTTGTGAGGTGCTGTGGTATGTCTCACACTCCCACACGAGGTGAGGTGCTGTGGGCATGTCTCACACTCCAACATGTTGTGAGGTGCTGTGGTATGTCTCACCTCCCACATTGTTGTGAGGTACTGTGGTTTGTCTCACACTCCCTCACTCGTTGGTGAGGTACTGGGTTTGTCTAACACTCCCTACTTGTTGTGAGGTACTGTGGTATGTCTCACACTCCCACACGTTGTGAGGTACTGTGGTATGTCTCACACTCCCACATGTTGTGAGGTACTGTGGTATGTCTTTCACCTCCCAGCACGTGTGAGGTACTGTGGGATGTCTCACACTCCCACATGTTGTGAGGTACTGTGGTATGTCTCACACTCCCACACGTTGTGAGGTGCTGTGGGATGTCTCACACTCCCACATGTTGTGAGGTGCTGTGGTATGTCTCACACTCCCACATGTTGTGAGGTACTGTGGTATGTCTCACACTCCCACACGTTGTGAGGTACTGTGGTATGTCTCACACTCCCACATGTTGTGAGGTACTGTGGTATGTCTCACACTCCCACATGTTGTGAGGTATGTTGGTCTGTCTCACTTCCCACACGTTGTGAGGTACTGTGGTATGTCTCACTCTCCCCACCACGTTGTGAGGTTACTGTGGTTTGGTCTCACACTCCAAACATGTTGTGAGTTGCTGTGGTATGTCTCACACTTCCCACCGTTGTGAGGTGCTGTGGTTATGTCTCACATAATCCCACATGTTGTGAGGTGCGTGGATAGTATGTCTCAACACTCTACATTGTTGGAGGTACTGTGGTATGTCTCACAATCCCACATGTTGTAGAGGTGACTGTGGATGTCTCAACTCTCCCCCACAGGTTGTGAGGTACTGTGGTAATGGCTCACTCTCCCACACGTTGTGAGGTACCTGTGGTATGTCTCACATACCCCATGTTGTGAGGTGCTGTGGTTAGTATGTGTCTCACACTCCACTGTTATGAGGTGCTTGTTGTATGTCTCAACTCCCCACATGTTGTAGAGGTACTGTGGTATGGTCTCACACTCCCACATGTTGTGAGGTGCTGTGGTATGTCTCAAACTCACCACTTGTTGTGAGGTACTGTGGTATGTTCCACACTCCCCACATGTTGTGAGTACTGAGGTATGGTCTCACACTCACCACATGTTGTGCAGGTACTGTGGTATGTCTCTCGCATCCCTCATGTTGTGAGGTACTGTGGTATGTCTCACACTCCCACATGTTGTGAGGTACTGTGGTATGTCTCACACTCCCACATGTTGTGAGGTACTGTGGTATGTCTCACACTCCCACATGTTGTGAGGTACTGTGGTATGTTCACACTCCCACATGTTGTGAGGTAGTCTGTGTTATGTACTCACTCCCACATGTGGTGAGGTAACTGTGGTATGTCTCACTCCCCTTGTTGTGACTGGTACTGTGGTATGTCTCACACTCCCCACATGTTGTGAGGTACTGTGGTATGTCTCCCACTCCCACACGTATGTGAGGTTACATGTGTTGTATGTCTCCACACTCCACACGTTGTGAGGTACTGTGGTATGTCTCACTCCCACACGTTGTGAGGTACTGTGGTATGTCTCACACTCCCACACGTTGTGAGGTACTGTGGTATGTCTCACACTCCCACACGTTGTGAGGTACTGTGGTATGTCTCACACTCCCACACGTTGTGAGGTACTGTGGTATGTCTCACACTCCCACACGTTTGGTGAGGTAGGTGTTATGTCTCACACTCCACAACGTTGTGAGGTACTGTGGTTGTGTCTCACACTACACAACGTTGTGAGGTACTGTGGTATGTCTCACACTCCCACATGTTGTGAAGGTACTGTGGTATGTGTCCACACTCCCACAAGTTGTGAGGTTACTGTGGTGTGTCTCACTCTCCCAAACGTTGATGAGGTTACTGTGGTATTTGTCTCACCCCTACTCCCTCCCACATGTTGTGAGGTACTGTGGTATGTCTCACACTCCCACACGTTGTGAGGTACTGTGGTATGTCTCACACTCCCACATGTTGTGAGGTACTGTGGTATCCCGTCTCCACACTCCCACACGTTGTGAGGTTACTGTGGTGTGTCTCCCACTCCCAAACGTTGTGAGGTACTGTGGTTTGTCTCTCACCACTCCCACACGTTGTGAGGTACTGTGGTATGTCTCACACTCCCACACGTTTGTGAGGTACTGTGGTATGTTCACACTCCCAACGCAACGTTGTGATGTTACTGTGGGTATGGTCTCACTCCCACACGTTGTGAGGTTCTGTGGTATGTCTCACCACTCCCACCGTTGTGAGGAACGGTGGTATGTCTCACTACCACATGTTGTGGGTACTGTGGTTTGTCTACACTCCCACACGTTGTGAGGGTACTGTTGGTATGTCTCACACTCCCACACGTTGTGAGGTACTGTGGTATGTCTCCACACTCCCACGTTGTGGTGGTTACTGTGGTATGTCTCACTCCCACACGTATGTGAGGTACTGTGGTATGGCTCACACTCCCACACGTTGGTTGGAGGTACTGTGGTATGTTCACTCCCACACGTTGTGGGTACTGTGGTATGTCTCACACTCCCACACGTTGTGAGGGTACTGTGGGTATCGTCTCACTCCACATGTTGTGAGGCTACTGTGGTATGTCTCACAATCCACCACGTTGTGAGGTACTGGGTTGTCGCACAACTCCCACATGTTGTGAGGTACTGTGGTTTGTCTACACACTCCCACACCGTTGTGAGGTACTGTGGTATGTCTCACAATCCCACACGTTGTTGAGTTACTGTGGTATGTCTCTCATCCACACGTTGTGAGGTACTGTGGTATGTCTCACACTCCCACACGTTGTGAGGTACTGTGGTATGTCTCACACTCCCACACGTTGTGAGGTACTGTGGTATGTCTCACTCTCCACAACGGTGATGAGGTACTGTGGTATGTCTCAACTCCCAACACGTTGTGAGGTACTGTGGTATGTCTCACACTCCCCGCACACGTTGTGAGGTACTGTGGTTATGTCTCACTCCCACATGTTGTGAGGTACTGTGGTATGTCTCACACTCCCACACGTTGTGAGGTACTGTGGTATGTCTCACACTCCCACACGTTGTGAGGTACTGTGGTATGTCTCACACTCCCACACGTTGTGAGGTACTGTGGTATGTCTCACACTCCCACACGTTGTGAGGTACTGTGGTATGTCTCACACTCCCACACGGTTTGTGAGGTAATGTGGTATGTCTCACTCCCACACGTTGTGAGGTACTGTGGTATGTCTCACACTCCCACACGTTGTGAGGTACTGTGGTATGTCTCACTCCCACATGTTGTGAGGTACTGTGGTTATGTCTCTACACTTACCTCACGTTGTTGAGGTACTGTGGATATGGTCTCACACTCCCACATGTTGTGAGGGGTTCTGTGTAGGTCTCACATATCCAACACGGTTGTGATGGTACTGTGGTTGGTCTCTCAACGTACAACGTTTGCAGGTACTGGTGGTTTGTATCTACTCCCACAACGGGGTTTGTTGTGGTTACTGTGGTTGGTCTCACCACTGCCACACGTTGTGTGGTACATGTGGTTTTGTTACACACTCCCACACGTTGTGAGGTACTGTGGTATGTCTCACACTCCCACACGTTGTGAGGTACTGTGGTATGTCTCACACTCCCACACGTTGTGAGGTACTGTGGTATGTATCACTCTCCCACTCGTTGTGAAGGTAACTGTGGTAGGTTCACACTCCCACAATGTTGTGAGGTTAATTTTGGTTATGTCTCACATCTCCCACACGTTGTGAGGTATGTGTTGTCTCACACTCCCACACGTTGTGAGTATGTGTATGTCTCAACTCCCACGTTGTGAGGTACTGTGGTATGACGCACTCCCAACACGTTGTGAGGTTCTGTGGTATGTCTCACAATCCCACACGTTTGTGAGGTACTGGGTATGTCTCACTCCCACTCGTTGTGAGGTCTGTGGTATGTCTCACACTCCCACACGTTGTGAGTACTGTGGTATGTCTCACAATCCCTCACGTGTGAGGTACTGTGGTATGTACTCACACTCCCACACGTTGTGAGGTATGTGGTATGTCTCTACTCCCACACGTTGTGAGGTTTACTGTGGTATGTTCACATCCCACACGTTGTGAGGTACTGTGGTATGTCTCACTCCACACGTTGTGGGTACTGTGGTATGTCTCACACTCCCCACAAGTTGTGAGGTACTGTGGTTATGTCTCACACTCCCGACATGTTGTGTAGGTACTGTGGTTATGTCCTCACATCCGCCACAATGTTGTGAGGTACTGTGGTATGTTCAACTCACCACATGTTTGTGAGGTACTGTGGTATGTCTCACACTCCCCACACGGTTGTGAAGGTTACTGAGGTATGTCTCACTACTCCCATCACGTTGTTGAGAGTAATGTGGTATGTCTCACACTCCCACCTTGTTGTGAGGTATCCGTGGTATGTCTTCACACTCCACACTCGTTGTGAGGTACTGGGTGTGTCTCACATCCCACGCACGTTGTGAGGTTTCTGTCGGTATTCTCTCACTCCCACACGTTGTGAGGTACTGTGGTATGTCTCACACTCCCACATGTTGTGAGGTACTGTGGTATGTCTCACACTCCCACACGTTGTGAGGTACTGTGGTATGCTCTCACTCTCCCAAACGTTGTGAGGTACTGTGGTATGGGCCTCACAACTCCCACCGTGGTGAGGTAATGTGGTGGTCTCACACTCCCACACGTTGTATGGTACTGTGGTATGTCTCACACTCCCACATGTTGTGAGGTACTGTGGTGTGTCTCACACTCCCACACGTAAACCACCTTCCTTTAAATCATCGTTTTGAATGAATAGGTGTTGAGAATTTATCACATTTTAACAATTAATCACATGTTGACAATTTAGGTTAGGAAAGAAAAAAAATATACATTTCAGTTGTATGTTAGACTAGGCAAAAGAAAAGAAATATGAATAAAATTGATAACGGAAACTTTAAAGACAGACGACGCAGTCAGATTTTGTTTACTCTTTACATCAATAGACACAACTACGAACATCTTACCAAAAAACTAGACAGCAAACTACCCCCGATTCTCAACACCCTACAAACCACTAGACAACAACTAATGAACATTCATACAACAGTAGACACAAAACTACTGAAATATTACAACACTAGACATCACTACTCATCATATTACAACATAGACACAACTACTGGAACATATTACAAACACTAGACACAACTACTGAGTATATTCATACAGTAGACACAACTACTCGAACATATACAACACTTAGACCACAAGACTACTGAACATATTTCAACACAGACACACTACTGAACATCATACACACTAGGGAACACTACTGAACATAATTACAACACTATGACACAACTACTGAGCAATATTACAAACAGTGACACAAACTACTGAACATATACAACCACTAGAAACAACTACTGAACATATTACAAACCACTAGACACAACTACTGAAACATATTACAAACACCAGACAAAACTATGAAACATCTTACAACACTAGACCACAACATACTGAAAATATTACAACACTACCACAAAACTACTGAAATATTACAACACTAGACACAACTTACTGAACATCATACAACACCAGGACACTACTACTGAACATTATACAACACTAGACACAACTACTGTACAGCGTACAACTCTTTAGACACAACTACTGAACTCTTATCAATCACCAGACATAACTATGAAATCTTACAAACCACTAGACACAACTACTGAAAACATCTTACAACAATATGGACACAACTACTGAACATCTTTCAACACTAGACACAAACTACTGAAACATCTTACAACATTAGGACACAATACTGAAAACATCTTACAAACACTAGACACAAACTACTGAACCTCTTACAATACTAGACACAAACTACTGAAGTTCTCCTAAACACTGAACACAATCTAATGAACATCTTACAACACTAGACACATACTACTGAACATCTACAACACTGGAACAATACTACTGAACATCTTACATACCATAGGACACTGTGAGGGGAAAAGGTAGGCGTATAGTGGGGTTAAGGTTGTTCGGGCATCAGGGAACATAGTTACGTCGCGTGCACCCTCCCCCCCCTCTGGCGGGCTGGGCGAAACTGTTTCCTGGTTTTGTCCGATTAGTTAGTTTTACTCCTGGTAATTATTGACCTTACATGGTGTGGGTGAAGTTTGAGAGGTCAACTTCACTCCAAAAAAACTCTTCTCTCTAATCAGGTTGGGTGATCTACCAGGAGTATTACTGTTTGTTCTTTTCTTTTGTTTTGTGGGTTACCAGTAATGATTTTGGCATTTTATCATTCTTTTCAATTTTAAATGTTATATTATCATAACTATGGGTAAACCAGTTTATTTTCTCTTATTTACCAGCTTGTTCCTGTGCGTGGTCGTACGATAGGACGCCAGATATTGGGCAAGACATGTGTTAAATATACACATTTAAACATTATTTTGCTACTGCTTACCGGCCCTTTCCTATTCTACGTGGTGCTCATTCCAAGTGTAGGAGATTCCAGTAAAACATCGGATTACCATCTGCCCAGGATAACTACTAAATAACATCAGTGGAAATAATCCTGGGCCATAAAAACCCATACTCCTGCCAATCTCCAAAGGAATCTGAAGCCTATTTTTTTTTTATTATATTTAAATTTTAAGTAAATTGTCTCAAATCTTTATTCATCATGTTTCCTAAGTTATTTCTTTACTTTATTATATTTTTCCATTATTTCTTTTGTTACAGGTGGAAGGCGTTCCTACACTGACAATGGCGACCTTGCCAGGATCCGACTCTTGAAGGCAAACATCGTCTGTGGTTTTCAACTGGTGTGAGTATAACATTTTAAGATAGAAAAAGGTGACAGTTAGTTGAAATGGTGTCAAGTTCCATTACTGGTAAGTCTGGTTGACTTTCCGTTGTTTGAGTTCTAGGGTTCGGTTTAGAAGTTTACCTATTTTTTTGGACCGGGGGACTTTGAATAATAACTCCCTCCCTCCTGTGTGTAAACCGTGTGGTTTTGCCTAGTGAAGGCTATTGAGCCCACAAGTGTATTCTTCCCAGGGAGAATATATTTATTTCATTTTCTACTTGGGAAGTTTAAAGTGTGCGGACTGTGTCCCTCTTTTTGTAACAGACGTTACTGTTAATTTTAATTTAAAGTTCAGTTGAAGTTGGGTGCGTTAATATTTCTTTTTACAAGATGGATTCTCTTAGATTCTGGTTTGAAAGCTGGAAAGGAATTGGGATTTACACGGACGAAGCTTGATAGATACCTTTACTGCTAAAATGCTATTGAAGAGGAAAGAAAAGAACCCCCCCCCAGGGGAAAAGACTGCTCGAGAAGAAAAAAAAAGGAACAGGGAAAGACTAGCTCGAGAGGAAAAAAAAAGACACAGGAAATGACTAGCTCGAGGGAGGGAAAGATAGCTCGAGAAGATGAAAAAGGTAACAGAAAGACTAGCCTCGGGAAGATTAAAATCGAATCAGGAAAGGATAGCTAGCGAATGACAGAGTTCAGGACAAGATGCAGGTAGCCTTCAAAATGAAATTGAAGAAACAGGCTAAGAAGAGGTGTTTGAACAATCAAGGTTGGAATTAGTAAGCCAAGAGATAGAACTATCTAAACAGCTTAATAGATGAGGGGTACTTGAATATCCTTCCCAAGATACCTAATTATTAGGATGCCACACAAATACCACCTTTCTCAGAACGCAGATGACATAGCGGCATATTTTACTCGGATTCGAGAGTATGATAATCTCTGTGAATGGCCATCAGATTCTTGAGGCTTAATAGTGCTTTGGCTTACTACTGTCAGGGTCAGCTCCATTAACGTCTATTTCCACTCTTACCCTCTGATGTTTTTCTAGGTTATAGTGCTGAAGAAAGGCTATACTTCTGGCTTTTCAAAAAAAAAAACTACTACATTACAGGCCGGAGTTTAGACACATTAAAATAACTCTCCTATATCAAATTTTAATGATTTGCAATTCTTAACAACCACTTTTCAGATTATTTTGATTCGTGGATTGATAGTGATGAGGTTGACCACGATTTTTCGATTCATTTACGAGACCTGGATGGTAAGAGATCAATTCCTTTCTTCTGTAACTTGACTTACGAATATTCTTTAAAAGAACGAATATCTTTCATACGGCTGCTGAAATGGCACATGCTGCGGATATATTTGCGTGCGCTCATAATAACCTAACCCTAAAGAGGTTGCAGTTTAAGCTGTTGTGCATAAGCTTTTTGTGGGATCCAAACCCTCCGTACCTAAGAATTCCACGGGCATTCACAGTAAATTGTTTCAAACTGTGATGAATGGGGCTCATAGTCGGCCACGACTGTCCATTGAAAAAAAAGGTTGAAATTGTCGGTAAATGTTTCACTGAATCAAACATAAACGAACCTTTTAGTGAGGTACAGTCATTGGTATGAATGTGACAACCATTCTTAGAGACACTGGATGTTCCTGTATTGTTTTATCTCATTGTAAGCTTTTCCACTAACCTAGTTTCTTCACGTTTTTAGTCCACTAATTTAACTGAGATTTAAGGAAGACGCGATTCTTTTCCAACCAGTCAGTGTTTCGTTAGGTGCAAATGGTTCTCAGGATGGGTAGTGCCGTAGTGGCCCAGATATACCTAGTGTTCTGTTTTGGTTGGGAACATACAAGGGGCTGCTTTCCCATCTGAGAAGGACTGTTTGGAATTTGGTGTTTTCCAGGAAAGGTTGGATACCTAAGATCTGTTTCTTCTCAGATAGTTCCAGATGAGATTCAGTTGGATACCTAATATCAGGAGCTGATGGTTACAGCGCTCTGGCTAACACCGTTAGTAGTCGTCACTGTACTGGACAACAGCAGGACACCAGTGGATAACATACGTGTGGCACAATCTATGCAACAACTAGTACTTCAATTAACGTCATTACAGAGCTCAGTCTAAGGTAAACAATACTTTCCATCCCATTAGTTCTTTCCAAAGAAAGCCAAATCGGCTGTTCTCATTAGAATTAGAGGGTCTTCATAAGAGCTTGTCCTTCCTTTGAGGGAATATCGGAAGTTAGCTTTAAATGGCAAGGTGACCCGAAAAAAAAAATTTTCTTAAAAGTTTGAGTTCAAACCGATCTTTTGTACAAGCTAAGGCTGCGGCAAACCCAATGACTTGGTCGAACCCTGTTGTCATTCCGGGATTGCCGTGAACCTTTTAAAGATTTCTCATGACTTCCCGTTTTGGGCCCATTTTTCACAAGGGGCCTTAAAAAAATCAAGGCCCTATATTCTGGCCCTAGCGCCCTCTGCATTTAAAAGTACTGCAGATCATGTCCGTATGTCAACTTTCCCGGAGAAGGGTTAGAACTAGGGGTTCCTATGGTAAAGATCCCAATTTCTCAGCCCCTTTTGAAGGGTTGCGTAGTATAGTTGACCCCTATCACCCCTCGTTATCAGGTATAAATTATTTTTAACTTCGACTATGCGCCCAGCTGCCCAAAAAAGAAAGATATTCCACTGTGGATAAAGAATGTTATGCATTAACAACACTTGAAAAGGGGTCTGGCTTTTCAGCCCTATAGCCTAAATCGTTCTATTTCGGGGTCAGAAAACCACTTTCAGTTTGGGCGACCCGAGGTTGTATTAGTTCTTTTCCCTTGTTCTTTGACTTATTGACCCCGTCCATAATTTTTGGAAAGGGGGTATTGTGAGGGAAAAGTAGGCGTAAGGGGGTTAAGGTTTTTCGGGCACCGGGAAACCATTTTTTGTCGCGTGCACCCCCCCCCTCGGGCGGGTGGGGGAAAATAGTTCCGGGTGTCCGTTTTGTTAGTTTTACTCCTGGAAATTTTGCCCTTCCCCCTGGTGGGGGTTGAAGTTTGGGAGTCACTTCCTCCACTCTTCCCCTAATCGGTAGGGGATTCCAGGGTATTAGGTTTGTTTTTTTTTTGTTTGCGGGTTTCCCAGTAATGATTTTGGCATTTTTCATTCTTTCAATTTTAAAAGTTTTATTTATAACTATGGGTAACCCGTTTTTTTCTCTTATTTACAGCTCTGTTCCTGGGTGGTTTCCGGAAGACGCCAGAAAAGGGGGGAAAAATGTGTTAATAAAACATATTAACATTTTTTACTATACCGGCCCCTATTTACTTGTGCTCCATCCGTGGTGGAGATTCCGAACTCGGTTACCTCTGCCCCGGATAACCTACATAAAAAAAAATCAGAGGAAAAATATCCAGGGCATACTCTCCCGCCCAACTCAAAGAAGAAAGGGCCATTTTTTTATTATATTTAAATTTTAAGTAAAATTCTCAAAAATCATTATTCTCATTTTTCCTAAGTTATTTCTTTATTTATTTTTCCATTAATTTCTTTTGTTCAGTTGGAAGGCGTTCCACTGACAGACACAACTACTGAACATATTACTGCACTAGACACAACTACTGAACATATTACAACACTAGACACAACTACTGAACATATTACAACACTAGACACAACTACTGAACATATTACAACACTAGACACAACTGTAGTGAAGTTTTCTACAGTATGGCTCCTCCTGAAAACGTCTTCCACAGAGTGGCTCCTTTTCCTCAGTGGCTCCCTTTCCTGAGTGGACTCCCACTACCCCCACCCACGACCCCCACCCTCGACCCCCACCCACGACCCCACCCACGACCCCACCCACGCCCCCCACACATGACCCTCCCCCACGACCCCACCCACGACCCCACCCACGACCCCCACTCACGACCCCCACCCATGATCCCACCCACGGCCCCCACCCACGGCCCCCACCCACGCCCCACACATGCCCCCCCCACGACCCTCCCCCACGACCCCACCCACAACCCACACCCACGACCCCACCCATGACCCCCCCCACGGCCCCCCCCCACGACCCCCCCACGACCCCCACCCACGACCCCCACCCACGACCCCCCCCCACGACCCCACCCACGACCCCCACCCACGACCCCCCCCCACGACCCCCATGCACGACCCCCCCCCACGACCCCCACCCACAACCCCCACCCACGACCCACCCACGCCCCCCCGCGCCCGCTTTCGCGCCCAACCCCGCCTTCTGCAGTTTTTTGGATTCCCCCCTCTGGGGGTAAGCATTCAAAATGGACTCCCACTTGCATCCCAAATTCCCCGCTCCAATTTCCCCGGATCAAGTTTTTTCGATAAACAAATACAAAGATTCCCCCCCCCCACACCTCACACCACCCACTTTTACCCCAAATATTCCTGCTCCATCTCCTCGGATCAAGTTTTTCTCAATAACAATAATACAAAGACTCCATCTCCTCGGATCAAGTTTTTGGATTCCCCCCTCTGGGGGGTAAGCATTCAAATGAACTCCTCCTATGGGGCATGGTACTTTCTCTTACTACAGGTCTAAACAAGTGTGATGTCACCCCACCTGTGTTTACTCGGCGGTCTGTGACGTCACGTGATGACCAAACACACACAGGCTGAATCTTGTCGAGCAGACAACAAAATGCACGATAACACTAATACACAATATTTTCATTTATTTATTTATTATACAACCAATGCATTTCATATACATCCAACAAAATAAATTAATTGAAAAAAAGGTACAATTCTTTGACTAAAATCAACATATTTTTCTCTTGAAGAAATTCTGTGCATTTTGTTCTGGATCTTCGTCGTCACCATCTCGGTATTAAACATTTCATATACAACACACGGAAAACATTTCACATTTTCACTCTTAACCCAGGATAACCCAAATAATTCCACATTTTTTCGTTAATACTACCCACAACATTCCAACAATTTCTTTTTCTTTAACAAAGATTCACTCTTCCTCAAGTCTAGACATTTTCTCGTTTTTAACTATTTCCATCAGAAAAAGTCACCACAACACTTACAACTTATAACCACTTCGATAAATTCACTAAGTCACAATTTTACATATTGCGAAGTTAATACGCGGCGCGCGCACACACACACACACACACACACACACACACAACACACACAACACACACACACACACACACACCACACCACACACACACACACACACACAACACACACACACATTACTTGAACAACCTCAAAACACTCTCATAAATCATTTTGAATACTCACAAAGCACCTTCTATTACACTTACATATTCATTAAATTCAACACATCCCCCCAAAACTCCTCCCTCATTCTCCAGATTTTTACAACAGTATCACAAAACTAACTCAGACACTTTACCTTTGAACAACACCAAAAACACCATCAATTACCTTTGAATAACTCCCAAAACAATCATTCAAACACAGCCAAATCACCACTGAATACTCCCAGAACACCTTCATAAATACTCATTGCACATCATAGAACAGACTACTTCAAAAACACTATGAATAGTCTAAACACCATTTGATGTACTCCCAAATACACCACTGGAATACACTAAACACCACTGAATACACTCAAAACATCACCAAAATCACCATAAACTAAGATCAACATCACAACTAACACCAATTTTCTACACAAATTCCCCTCAAATCACTATAACCAAAAGATTACCAATTTCTATGAGTACACTCACGTCCCAACTAAGATATAACATGAATGCAAAAAAAAACATGAACACAATCCAAACACACATGAACACTTATAACGAGAATCACTTCTTTTCGTATCCTCTAGTTCGACAACAACGCCTCACAACCCACAACACCCACATCCCACAACACCCACATCCCTCAACACCCACAACCCACAATTTTTTCCCTCGTTTTAACTATTTTCATCAGAAAAAGTCACAACCACAACCCACAACTATAACTCACTTTTTCGGCATCACTAGTTTCGACAACAATACCCACCAACCCTCATCACTTACCAATTATGCCACAAATTTATTCAATACAAGTTTTTCTTCCCCTTCTTTTTACTGAAATCGTAATGTAAGCACATTCCTCCCTACATTACTAAAATTTTTTTCCTAATAAATCCTCTCCATAACCATCTCCTTGTATCCACATAAATTGATAATATACTCACAACAACTACATCTCACTACCCAACACTGCGACATGTTTCTACCAAAAACCCTCCATCTTTTTCAATGACATCATAACTTTTCACTTATCTATAATTTCTTTTAAAATATTCACACATTACATTCATTTACAGTAAAATCCCATCCCCCCCCCCATATTTCATTAAATTTTCTAATACAACCCTCCCCATAAACCCCTCTACCATCCTCACCCCACATTTTCTTCACATCCACTCAGCCCGTCTCCCCAACACAACCTCTTCATAACAAACCAACAAAATCACATTTCACATCACAAAGCATCTCATCACCCATCTCAAATCCACTAAAATCAATGTAACCAAATATTCACAAAATGTCTAATGACCACCAAACACACACATCCGACAACTCACTTTACTTTGAACACTAACCAAAAACACCAACAATTTACCATTGAATACTCCAAAAACACATTCGAACACCCCCATCATTTTTTTTAAAATATATCAACGAATACATCCAACTAAAGGTAGAATTATAAATCACATTTTTAGCCACATTCCCTCGATTTCGGTAATAATGAACAAAATGATTGGGATAACATTTAACATTTCCAAATTACGTGGAGCACATTCCAAAAATATATTGGAACACTTCCAAAATACAGTAGAATGTACATCCAGAATTACTTTCAACGTACTCCTTTTTTTGGATATTTCCAAATAGTTTTGGAGACTTTCTTAAAATCGAACATTATTTTTCTTGTTGGTAAACACACTCAAGTGGTAAGAAATAATTCACTCGATTCTGGATAGAAACACAAGCCTCACTCCCGTAGAGACTCCTTGAGCTTTATATGGCTTACCCCCCACAGTATTGCATCATGAATTTTTTTAATACAACCCCCTCCAGCGACGCCATGACATGGTGTTCACAACCCAAGGTTAGATTTAAGATAATCCTCTCTTTCCAACACCAACTGTGTCCCTCTTGTGCTAAGAATTCGTGAGGTCACATGGCTGACAGACACCATGAAATTAACTTAAATGAGAATATAACATTTTGTATTCTACCTCAATACTTTTTTCATGGTAAGGTTTGATTGATTTAAAATTCATTATGTCTTAAAATTTTTGTATTCAACATTTCTCTTTTTAGTGAATGAATCATCATATATTATTATCTGGTGAACAATACACTCTAAACACATAACTCCTCCTCTCTAAGTCTGTCTTCAAGCCCCGTCACATCGTACCTGTAAATGTTAATATTTTTTTAATTTCATTAGCATATAACTGGGAAAATTTGCATCATCACCGGAAAAGATTACCAACCAACTAAAAGTTCATATGTTTTTCACTATCCCAAACATATGCCTCTTCAAGTGTTTTACATCAGTATTCTTCTCGTAACTAAATATCTTCCCATTATTAAGAGATTTAA
Source organism: Cherax quadricarinatus (assembly GCF_026875155.1). NCBI lineage: Eukaryota > Metazoa > Arthropoda > Malacostraca > Decapoda > Parastacidae > Cherax > Cherax quadricarinatus. Next base: position 39,622,939 of record NC_069436.1, on the reverse strand, counting down.
AAGTCATAATCATACTGTGTCCCCCTTATTAACTTAAATGAATTAAAAGCATCTTGTTAACTTAAACGAGTAAGTATTATGGTTAGACATGATTCTTGGTGTTTCAGGTAGAGAGAGAAGGCCGAAATGGTAAGTACACATTTCACAAAGAGGCTAAATAATGAGTTTATATATTATTCAAATATATCTCTCTCTCTTCAAGTTATAATTACTTCCTCATGATAATTTAAATGAATTAAGCACTGATACAAGTAAATAATTTTGCTTACCTTATAAGTTACTCACACATGTAGGTTCAATTTTATAATATATTGTTTAATATCTGTGAAAAAGTTCCCATCCAATATTTTCCACTTTTTATATGTGTTGTACCATCAATGCAAAAGCTCAGATTATATGTCTATTAAATATTTGACTGACGCAGTATTTCAGATATATTGTATTCCAAAATATAATAATACCAATCGTCACTCCCATTCCGTTACCATTTCATCAATGAATTCATGCAAATCAAGTTCATTCTCTAACCAATTTTTAACTACGTTGAAATTCTTTTTCGCTCAGTGATTCACCATCTTTCCTTAAAGTTGATTGACAAATAAGTGTTGCAAAATTCCAACCAAGGAAGATCTTGCACCGATTTTCCACAAAATAACAATGAAATCGCCAAGTTTCCCTCCCACATATCGATCTTTCCATGCGGTCCCTGACTATGTCCTGGCGGTGACTTACACACAACTCTCCTCATACACATAAAGAGTTTTGCGAAATAGTATTAAAATGAAAATTTTCATTAAACTTACCTAAACCCTAGATCAGCCATTTCAAATCCATTTTAATAATTAATTTTTTGGGCTTTGTATAATAAAAGTTTTAGGTAAATCACTCCTCCATTCACATTCTCATAACAATAAATTTTCCAATATTGCTTCACTCCATCATTGAGTCATTTCTCGTAACATCAGCTACAATCGCTTCTTTTGAGAGAACCGTGTTCCGCCATCAGACCTTTTTTGAATGGTTCGAACTCTCTTAATTGTATATAACATTTCTATAAACACCACACTAGTATTTTTGTTCGCAACCACCTCCATAATTTCTTCTTCTGCTCAAGTGATTTCTGGTCTTACCATTTCACTCCAAATATTTATACCAAAAATTTTCAATCGTGTCATTATCAATATCATTTTTTAATAATACAAATACCATTACAGGGGATTTCTTTCAAAGCGATATATTTTTATCCATTGTATATTCAAATAATATGTTTAACCATTGTTAACTTTCTTATTTTTTCAGTAAAAAAATATTCTCAGAAAATATTTTTTTGGGCAACACTAACTCGCTTGTGACGTCACGTTCACAAACAGGATTGAGCAGGTATCTTTCCCCTTAACTTAAAAGCATAATCATACGTGACCCACTTATTAACTTAAAGAATTAAAAAGCATGGACATCACGATACTCATTGATCAAATTATCTTCCCTTAATTGTCTTCATCATTTCCAAGTTATGTACCATCAGTATAGTAATAACAAGTCCAAATACCATTGAAGTAAAGTTATGAATTACACTCTACAGACCCAAACAAACGCATTACCAATCCAATCATTTGCTAGCAATCCACACACTTGGCGAAGTTCCCCATGGGGTTTGTTCATCGTCATCCATGATACAACTTTTTCTTGCTAAGATCCCCTTTCCCGAATAATGGTTTATATTCATTCCACTTAAGATTCTTCCACCTCAAACAAAGAAAATCCAACAAAATGTTTAACTCTCTCCCCATCCTGTATGACACTAAAACTTGTCTAGGTCATTCACCTATCGTCATGGTGATGCCACGTAGTTTTTTTCCATGGAACAAATTTCTCCACACATATAGTTATAAAAACTACTAACTCGACAACCCCTCGTGGTGAAAAGAAGTATAAGAAAAACACATTTGTATTGAATACACGATATTAAGATGGAGACTTCAGATCTAATGTAAGTTTCCTGGACCTGTAAAAATTCAAGTGAGATTTTTGTTATAGTCTAAAAAAAAATTCGTGTTAGAGTCATCTTGTGTTTAAGTTAACAAGAGGAAAAGTTCATTTAATAAGTGGAAGTTACATGTGAAAAATTTGTTACAGAAGCAAAAGTGTCTACACATCACTGATCTGATAAAGAAATGATTAATTCGATAGAAGACCTTGATCACAACCCTCCAAAACGAAGGAAGGTGACTGAACAATATCTCACCGATAAAGAAATGCTTATAGCAATGGAAGATTTTGAACGTGAGTTTTTAATGAGATATTATTGAGTAAATTCACCCACAATGTAATTTTTAGAAATTCTAATGAGAAATATTTTTTTTCATTTGTTGAGTAACAAACTTAATTTTTGGGATATAATACTATATTTTATCAAAATTACAGGTAAAGAAGCAACAAAAGATGAAGAAAAATATCTTTCATTAATGAAAGGTAATATTACAAAAGATTTTAGTGGCAGTGATAAAATTCTTTTAGTACAACAAGCAAATTGTTGTGCTGTTAAATTGAAAAAGGGAGGTCTTGCTGATGCTTTAAGTCAGGTTTTACCACTTAGCAATCCATATTTATTTAGATCACCTGGATGTCATAAAGCAAATCTAGCTAGTGAAGTCACTCGTGATAAATTTGGGAGCATAAAATTTGTAAATAATGGAAAAAATAACCCCATGATTGCCAATATGTTCGCACAGTATGCGATGGGACCTCCACATAAGTATTATATGAACTGTAAAGTTGATAAGACCTACTATAATACATGCAAATATTTAGATACAAAGAAAGGTCGTGAGATTATATTCAAAGAGTGCATGAATGATCTTGTTAAGTGGTTATTAACAGATCCCAACGGGATTATAATGGAAAAAGTTGTGTTTCCAGAAGGAATTGGATGTGCTTCAGCCGGAGGTGATTGGCATGCACACTTTTAGTTCATTTAAGTTAACAAGGGAAAGTTCATGATTTTGCAAAGGAATTAAAAAAACGTCGTAGAAATATTGTTGTCATTATTGTAAAATATGACAAATAAAATATCTCTATAATACTTTTTTTGTTTTATTCACCATCACTCTAAAACCTTATTAGGCAACTGAATAGAGATCATACGTCTGGCAGGAATGGTGATGAGTATAAACATCTCTGATCTTTGTTGTTCATACATTAGTACCTCTTCCACCAGGGTGCGACTAACCATCTCAAGAAAATGGAGACAGACAATAGGATGGAAAAATATTTTAAAATTGAAGAAGGAAAATTGTACGATGAAAAATATTGTCGTGACAACGTCTGCATTATTTTTCATGCGAATTGTGTTGCTATAAAAGGATATGGTGCAAGTTATTATTTGGGTAAGAAATATCCTTATGCTGATGTGTATCGGAGTAGAGAACCATTATTTAATCTGAGAAGATGCAGAAGTTGAAGATCGTGATACTCCTGGAATCTGTTATCGAGTTTGAACCTTCACCAGATCAAAGAAAAATTGAATCTTCCTTATTTAGCAGCATAATAAGCCAATTGGTATTGCTGGACCATTGGAGGAAAAATACCATTTCTCAAAATTTAATTGAAAAATCAAGAGATTCCCATTTGGTGTATGGTTTAAAGAAAGATACTATCGCAGACAGAATAAGATATTTCAAGGAATCCATTGAGAGAGTCAAAAAAGTGTGAAAGACAATAAAAATATAAGAGAGGTTATCTTTCTGAAAGGTATTGGGAGGTATGAAACTTCAATTATTATATCTGGAATACACATTATAAACCCATACTCGAAGAAAATGATAATGAAATTTAAGGAAGAAGGTATTCGTACAACATGGTTGTCAAAGAAGAAATGAAAAACATTAACAAGTCAAGAATTAAAAATGATTCGAAGTTATTGTCTTTAGAATTGAAGGAAGTGCTTGTGTATCCCTCATGAGGTAAGCAAATTATTTACCTTGTATCAGTGGTTTAATTCATTTAAATTATTATGAGGGAAATAATTATAACTTGAAGAAGAGAGATATTATTTGAACTAATATATATAACTCATATTTACCTCTTCGTGAAATGTGTCACTTACCATTTCGGCCTTCTCTCTCTACCTGAACACCAAGAATCATGTCTACCATAATACTTACATCATTTAAGTTAACAAGACGCTTTTAATTCATTTAAGTTAATAAGGGGACACAGTATGATTATGCTTTTAAGTCAATAATGGGAAGATATTTAAGTTAACGAGAAGAATACTGATGTAACACTTGAGAGGCATATGTTTGGGATAGTGAAAAAAATATGTAACTTTTAGTTGGTTTATATCTTTTACAGGTGATGATGCAAATTTCTCCCCATTATATGCTAATGAAATAAAAAAAATATTAACATTTACAGGTACCGATGTGACGGGGCTTGGAAGAACAAGACTTAGAGGGGAGGATTTATGATGTTTAGAGCGTGTTGTTACACCAAGATTAATAATATATGATGATTCATTCATTAAAAAGAGAAATGTTTAATAAAAAATTTTAAGACATAATGAATTTTAAATCAATCAAACCTTACCATGAAAAAAGTATTGAGGTAGAACACAAATGTTATATCTCATTTAAGTTAAATTTCATGGGTCTCTGCAGCCCTGTGACATCACCAAATTTTAGCACAAGAGACACAGTTGGTCTGGAAAGAGATGATTATCTTAAATCTACCTTGGGTGTGAACACCATTTTCATGGCGTCGCTGGAGGGATAGTAAAAAAATCATGATGCAATACTTGGGGTAAGCCATATAAGCTCAAGGAGTCTCTCAGAGTGAGGATTGTGTTTCTATCTGGAAATCGAGTGAAATATTTTCTACATTGAGTGTGTTTACCAACAAGAAAAATAATGTTTTGATTTTAAAGATAAAGTCTCCAAACTATTTGGAATATCCAAAAATGGGAGACGTTGAAAGTAATTCTGATTACTCTAACTGTATTTTGGAAAGTGTTCCAATATATTTTTGATGTGCTCCAAACGTAATTTGGAAATGTTCTAATTTATTCCCAATCATTTTGTTCATAATTAACCGAAATCACGGAGAGAATGGTGGCTAAAAATGTTTTAATATCATATCTTAGTTGGATGTGTTCGGATATATTTTTAAAAAAATGATGGGGGTGTTTCGAATGAAATGTTTTTGGAGTATTCAGTGGTAATTGTTGTGTTTTTGGTAGTGTTCAAAGTAAAGTGAGTGTCCTGTGTTGTGTTTGTGGTCATAGGAATTTTGTGAAATATCTTGGCTACAGTGAAATTAAGTGGATTTGAATGGGTGAATGAGATCATTGTGGATGTGAAATGTGATTTTTGTGTTTGTTCGAAGAGTGTGCTGGGAACGGGTGAGTGGATGAGAAGAAATGTGGGTGGAGATGGAGAGGGGTATGGGGAGGTTGTATTAGAAATATTTAATGAAATATTGGGGGGGGGGGATCTTACTGAAAATTAAGGGAATTGGGTGAAATATTTAAAAAGAAATTATAGAAGTGAAATGTTATGATGCATTGGAAAAGAATGTAGGGTGTAAAACAATGCCGCAGTAGTTGTGTAGTGAGATGATTAGTTGTTGTGAGTAATTATCAATTTATGTGGATACAAGGAGATGGTATGAGAGACTTTATTAGAATTTTAGTAATGTTATGAGTGATGTCATTACATATAAGATTCAGTAAAAAGAAGGGAAAAATTTGTATTGAATAAATTGTGAATAAATTGGTAAGGTGATGAGGGTTGTGGGTTTTGTGTCGAACAAGTGACGCCAAAAAAAGTGATTATAAGTTTGGGTTTGTTGATGGACTTTTTTCTGATGAAATAAGTTATAAACGAAAAAAATTGTGGGGTTGTGAGTGTTGTGGGATGTGGGTGTTGTGTGGATGTGGGTGTTGTGGGTTGTGGGCGTTTGTTGTCGAAACTAGAGATACCGAAAAAGAAGTGATTTCTGTTATAAGTGTTCATGTGTGTTGGGATTGTGTTCATGTTTTTTTTTTGCATCTATCTTAGTTTGGAGGTGAAGTGTACTCATAGAATTTGGTAAAGTCTTGGTTATAGAGATTGAGGGGATTTTGTGTGAAAAAATGGTGTTAGTCTGTGATGTTGATCTTAGTTTATGGTGAATTTTGGTGGTGTTTTGAGTGTATTCGTGGTGTTTTAGTAGTATTCAGTGGTGTAATTGGGAGTACTCCCAAATGGTGGTTTGAGACTATTCAAAGGTGTTTTTTGAAGTTGTTCAAATGATGTGCAAGAGTATTTATGAAGGTGTTCTGGGAGTATTCAGTGGTGATTTGGGCTGTGTTTGAATGATGTTTTTGGAGTATTCAAAGGTAATTGATGGTATTTTTGGTGTTGTTCAAAGTAAAGTGTCTGAGTTAGTTTTTGTGATTACTGTTGAAAAAATCTGGAGAATGAGGGAGGGGTTTTGGGGATTGTTGTAATTTAATGAAATATGTAAGTGTAATCAAAGGTGATTTTGTGAGTATTCAAATGATTTATGAGAGTGTTTTGAAGGTGTTCAAAGTAATGTGTGTGTGTGTGTGTGTGTGTGTGTGTGTGTGTGTGTGTGTGTTGTGTGCCTATTAACTTCGTAATATGTAAAATTGTGACTAGTGAATTTATCGAAAAGTGGTTATAAGTTGTAAGTGCTGTGGTGACTTTTTCTGATGAAATAGTTAAAACGAGAAAAATGTCTAGACTTGAGGAGAGTGAATTTTTTGTAAAGAAATTGTGGAATGTTGTGGGTATTAACGAAAAAAATGTGGAATTATTTGGGTTATCCTGGGTTAAGAGTGAAAATGTGTAATGTTTTCCCTATGTTGTATATGAAATGTGTAATACTGAGATGGTGATGACGAAGAAGATCCAGAACAAAATGCACAGAATTTCTTCAAGAGAAAAATATGTTGATTTTAGTCAATGAATTGTACCTTTTTTCAATGAATTATTTTGTTGGATGTATATGAAATGCATTGGTTGTATAATAAATAAATAAATGAAAATATTGTGTATTAGTGTTATCGTGCATTTTATTGTCTGCTCGACAAGATTCAGCCTGTGTGTGTGAGGTCATCACGTGACGTCACTGACTGCCGAGTAAACACAGGTGGGGTGAAGTCACACTTGTTTATACCTGTAGTAAGAGAAAGTACCATGCCTCATAGGAGGAGTTCATTTGAATGCTTACCCCCAGAGGGGGAAATCCAAAAACTTGATCTGAGGAGATGGAGTCTTTGTATTATTGTTATTGAGAAAAACTTGATCCGAGGAGATGGAGCAGGAATATTTGGGGTAAAAGTGGGTGGTGTGAGGTGTGGGGGGGGGAATCTTTGTATTATTGATATCGAGACAAACTTGATCCGAGGAATTGGAGCAGGGAATTTGGGATGCAAGTGGGAGTCCATTTTGAATGCTTACCCCCAGAGGGGGGAATCCAAAAAACTTGATTCGAGGAAGTGGAGTTTTTGTATTATTGATATCGAGAAAAACTTTATCCAAGGAGTTGGAGAGCACAAGAAAATGAAATTAAAAACAAATTCGAAAAAATCGGAAAAAAATTCGGGGGTGGGGGCGATCTAGATGACGCTGCAGAAGGCACTGCAGAAGGCGTGGTTGGGTGCGAGGGCAGGCGCGGGTCGGCGCGGGCGGGCGTGGGTGGGGTCGTGGGTGGGGGTTGTGGGTGGGGGTCGTTGGGTGGGGTCGTGGGTGGGGGTCGTGGGGGGGGTCGTGGGTGGGGGTCGTGTGGGGTTGGGGGGCCGTGGAGGGTTCATGGATGGGGGTCGTGGGTGGGGGTCGTGGGTGAGGGTCGTGGGTGCGGGTCGTGGGTGGTGGGGTCGTGGGTGGGGGTCGTGTGTAGGGTCATGGGTGGGGCCATGTGTGGGGTCATGGGTAGGGGTCGTGGGGGGGTCGTGGGTGTGGGGTCGTGGGTGTGGGGTCGTGGGTGTGGGTCGTGGGTTGGGTCGTGGGTGGGGGTCGTGGGTGGGGTCGTGGGTGGGGTCATGGGTGGGGGTCGTGGGTGGAGTCGTGGGTGGGGGTCGTGGGTGGGGGTCGTGGGTGGGGTCATGGGTGGGAGTCGTGGGAGTCCACTCTGGAAAGGGAGCCATCAGGAAAAGGAGCCACTCTGTAGAAAGCCTTTTCAGGAGCCATACTGTGGGAGCCATACTGTAGAAAACTTCACTACTCACAACTACTGAACATCATACAACACTAGACACAACTACTGAACATCATACAACACCAGACACAACTACTGAACATCTTACAACACTAGACACAACTACTGAACATCTTACAACACTAGACACAACTACTGAACATATTACAACACTAGACACAACTACTGAACATCATACAACACTAGACACAACTACTGAACATCATACAACACTAGACACAACTACTGAACATCATACAACACTAGACACAACTACTGAACATCATACAACACTAGACACAACTACTGAACATATTACAACACTAAACAACTACTGAACACATACACCACTAGACACAACTATGAACATCATACAACACTAGAAAACAACTACTGAACATCATACAACACTAGACACAACTACTGAACATCATACACACTAGACACAACATGAACATCATACAACACCGAACAACTACTGAACATTCATACAACACTGACACAACTACTGATATCACTACAACACTATACACAACTACTGAACATCTACAACACTAACACAATACTGAACATCATACATACACTAGACACAACTACTGAACATCATACAACACGACACAACTACTGAACATCATACAACCACTAGACATAACTACTGACATCATACAACACTAGACACAACTACTGACATCATACAACCTAGACATCAACTACTTAACATCATACAACATTAGACACACTACTGAACATCATCAACACTAGACACAACTACTGAACATCTTTACAACACTAACACCAACTACTGAACATCATACAACACTAACACAACTACGAACATCATACAACACTAGACACAACTACTGAACATCATACAACACTAGACACAACTACTGAACATCATACAACACTAGACACAACTACTGAACATCGAAGACAAAAGGACACCAAGGACTCATGGGGGATCATGACTTTGGTTCTCATACCAGACAGATGTCAAGGAAGAGTAACATTGACTTTAGTTCAATCAACACTACACTTGGTCACTATTACACCTGATCACTATTACATGTGGTCACTACTACACCTGGTCATTACTACACCTGGTCACTACTACACCTGGTCACTACTACACCTGGTCACTACTACATTTGGTCACTACTACATTTGGTCACTACTACACCTGGTCACTACACTTGGTCACTACTACACTTGGTCACTACTACACCTGGTCACTACTACACCTGGTCATTACTACACCTGGTCACTACTACACCTGTTCACTACTACACCTGGTCACTACTACACCTGGTCACTACGACATTTGGTCACTACTACACTTGGTCATTACTGCACCTGGTCACTACTACACCTGGTCACTACTACACCTGGTCACTACTATACCTGGTCACTACTACACCTGGTCACTACTACACCTGGTCACTACGACATTTGGTCACTACTACACCTGGTCGTTACTACACCTGGTCACTACTACACCTGGTCACTACTACACCTGGTCATTACTACACCTGGTCACTACTACACCTGGTCACTACGACATTTGGTCACTACTACACCTGGTCATTACTGCACCTGGTCACTACTACACCTGGTCACTACTACACCTGGTCACTACTACACTTGGTCATTACTGCACCTGGTCACTACTACACCTGGTCACTACTACACCTGGTCACTACT
>NC_069436.1:39598039-39608039 GCF_026875155.1 Cherax quadricarinatus | reverse complement strand
GGTTAATCATAGAATTGATGAGGGAAAAAAGGTGAGTGGTGCGTTGAGGTATATGTGGAGGCAAAAAACGTTATCTATGGAGGCAAAGAAGGGAATGTATGAAAGTATAGTAGTACTAACACTCTTATATGGGTGTGAAGCTTGGGTTGTGAATGCAGCAACGAGGAGGAGGTTGGAGGCAGTGGAGATGTCCTGTCTAAGTGCAATGTGTGGTGTAAATATTGTGCAGAAAATTCGGAGTATGGAAATTAGGAGAAGATGTGGAGAAGATGTTGAAGAAGGTTTGTTGAGGTGGTTTTGTCATTTAGAGAGAATGGATCAAAGTAGAATGACATGGAGAGCATATAAATCTGTAGGGGAAGGAAGGCGGGGTAGGGGTTGTCCTCGAAAAGATTGGAAGGAAGGGGTAAGGGAAGTTTTGTGGGCGAGGGGCTTGGACTTCCAACAGGCGTGCATGAGCGTGTTCGATAGGAGTGAATGGAGACGAATGGTATTTGGGACCTGACGATCTGTTGGAGTGTGAGCAGGGTAATATTTAGTGAAGGGATTCAGGGAAACCGGTTATTTTCATATAGTCGGACTTGAGTTCTGGAAATGGGAAGTACAATGCCTGCACTCTAAAGGAGGGGTTTGGGATATTAGCAATTTGAAGGGATATATTGTGTATTTTTATACGTATATACTTCTAAACTGTTGTGTTCTGAGCACCTCTGCAAAAACAGTGATTATGTGTGAGGTGAAAGTGTTGAATGAAGATGAAAGTATTTTCTTTTGGGGATTTTCTTTCTTTTTGGGTCATCCCTGCCTCGGTGGGAGACGGCCGACGAAAGTAATTATGAATTTAATATATATAATATATATATATATATATATATATATATAATATATATATATATATATATATATATAAAGGAATTCGCAAGAGCAGGCGAAATATACACAAACACTGATCTCTGGCTGAAGGAGACTCGAACCTACGAACCTTGGAACAAGGTACGCAGTGCTTTACCAATCTACCCACACTGGTCCAATGTGGGTAGATTGGTAAAGCACTGCGTACTTGTTCCAAGGTTCGTAGGTCGAGTCTCCTTCAGCCAGAGATCAGTGTTATATATATATATATATATTATATATATATATATATATATATATATATATATATATATATATATATATATATACATACTCGAACTTTTTAGTGCCTCCTGCAGTCTCACCAAATTCTCATTGTAGGGGGTTGAAAACCAGTATGTGTTATGGATGACATGTTCACAGGACCAGTGTAAATAAAAATACTACTTTTAACCCTGTAATCATGACTAGAATAATAGTGTGACGACACATTGGTTAACTTCGTGTAAACTGTAAATTTAAATCCTCTGTCAACAGATGATTCTCCCGCCAGCATGGCCGTGACGAACTCTCAAGTCCCCTCGAAGGTATAGTGTTGTCTATTTCTTGTTCTGTTTTTAAAGTTAATAGAAGGTTGAGTCTAGGTAGGAACTCATGAATATTGTGATCTCTAGGCCAAAGGCAAAGAACATCGTGTGTCGTTTATATATTTGAAGCACCTAACTTTATTTAGAAGAATATATTTAAGTAATCTCGTCTCACAGAATTCCATATACAAATTGCTAAGGAAGTGAGGGAATTTTCCATGGTAATGCCTTGATTTTGAGCTCAATATTTAATTCAAACACAAAGTTGCAGTCCGTACCAAAAGATTTAATCATTTCAATTATTATGTTCGTGAGATAATGAAAGAAATTTTCTAGTTTCTCTTCAAGGTACATAAGCAAGTGATGAACTCTGGTAAACCATGCTGTGACGTTAAAACTCACATGTGTAAACCATGATGTGACGTTAAAACTCACATGTGTAAACCATGCTGTGACGTTAAAACTCACATGTGTAAACCATGCTGTGACGTTAAAACTCACATGTGTAAACCATGCTGTGACATTAAAACTCACATGTGTAAACCATGCTGTAATATGGAAACTCACATGTGTAAAGCCATATGAAAAATTGCTTTTAATCAACCACAGGTTATATGCTGCCGATCCTACAGAGCTTATAATAGGATGAACTGGGTGTCCTGGTATGAGTCTTGATCAACCCATAAAGGTACGATAGAGTTGCCGACCTAGCTGATAGATGTTTAATTCGTCATTCCCCTCACGTTTATTGAAGGGACAAATTACCTGGTCAAGAGGGTTCTTAATAAGCGGCTCGTACGTTTCATTATCACTAGTAGATGGTTCATTTTAGTTGAATATTCAGTCTCATCCAAAATGACTAACACATTAGATTTACTGCCTCTCGATATATAATAGGTCTGATTGTTACTCAGCTTTTGTGAACCTAAGTTGGCAGTTGGGACCCCCAGGCCGGAGTAAAGTCCTATATACCGTCCAGTTTACAAATATTAAATACTTCAGGCGTCAAGTCACTATGTTTTTCCAGCATGAATGAAGACTTTGCTAGGTTTACTTAATTAGCATTCTTAGTTGTGGGCGTGAAATTTAATCCAAACCCTAACGCTGCCTTCTGGTCACTGCTTAATTCTTGTTAAACAAGTTAATAACAAACTTCGGGTTCGCATGTGTGGTCCTGCCTCTCGGTGTTCTGTTTTACTCTACTAAGTTTGCTATATATATAATCAGGTAGGTAGTGATGCCAGCATTGGGAAATCTTTTTAAGGAATACGGTCTTCGCTATCCTCATTTCTACAAAAAGGATCTTCTCCAAATCTAATCAATAAAGGAATCGAATGCACTCATTTGTCAACTTCAACTACCGTACGTCCAGGAAGGTCCTTGAATGTTCTAGGGAAGTGCTCAGAGGAACCTCGTCATACATTCCTAAATACTGCCTTCACATATCCTCGGTACCAATTATTATGACTGTTCCTTGGTTACTAGTGAATCTTTCTTGGTATTCCGAAAAAAATTCTTTTTTGGCCTATTAACCAGACTCATCAGGAATATTTCGATTATCCTTTATCACCTCCTAACAGCTTAACCGTGTTGGCTTGTAATCCCCTAAGACTGTTGCAATCACCATGATGCAAACACTGAATGGAGTCACTTAACCTTGTGTTTCTGTAACCGTATGGTACCTTTGTGTAACTGTATCTAACGGGCTTACTACTATTGGATGTATTATGCAGATGGGCAGAACGCGTTCCATGGTGCAGAGAATCCACTGTAACGCACTCTTCCCGTGAATGTTTGGTGACGCTAAACCAGTGCAACACTTGTCTTTTTCTCCTCATCATTTTCATGATTTACCTCAACTCTCATAGTCCCATCTGCTGACAAGTTCACTCCCAGATATCTGAACACATTCACTTTCTCCTTACTTCCTCCCTCCAATCTGGTGTCTAATCTTTCATTACCTAAATTGTTTTGTTATCCTCATCACATTGCTCTTTCCTACGATCACTTTTATTTTCCCTCTTTTACATACCCTACCAAACTTGTCCACCAACCTCTGCAACTTCTCATCAAAATCTCCCAAAAGCACAGTGTCATCAGCAAAAAACAACTGTGACAGCTCCCACTTTCTGTTAGATTCTTTATCTTTAATCGCAAACCTTTTGCGAACACCCAAACATTCACTTCTCTTATAACCCCATCAATAAATATTTTGAACATCCTTGATGATATTACTCCTACTTTTACTGGGAAATACTTTCCGTCTCTTTTACATACTCCAACCTAAACCTCACTGATCTGGTAAAACAATTAACAGCTTTCAGTAACCTACCACCAATTCCATATCCTTGCTACATCTGGTACCTTGCTTCCTTATCCACTTTATCATATGCGTCTTCCAAATCCCTAAATGCAACGAAACCCTTTTCACCCTTATCTAAATACTGTTCACTTGTATGATTCACTTTAAACACTTGGTCTACACACCCCCTGCCCTTCCTAAAGCCTCCTTGGTCATCTGCGATCCTGCTCTCTGTCTTATTCTTAATTCTTTCAATAATAACTCGACCATATACTTTACCAAGTATACTCACTAGGCTTATTCCCTTATAATTTTTACACTCTTTAATCTCCTTTGCTTTTATACAAAGAAGCTATGCATGGTCTCTACCAATCCCTAGGTACCTTCCCCTCTTATACACATTTATTAAATAAATTCACCATCCATTCCCAAATTATATCCCTACCTGCTTTTAACATTTCTGTCTTGATCCCATCAGTCCCAGCTGCTTTACTCCCTTTCATTCTACCCACTGCCTCACGCATCTCCTGAATACTCACAACTGGCTCTTCGTCACTCCTACAAGATGTTGTACCTCCCTGGCCATTCCAAAAATCATGGCTTTTCTATCTTCATAAACATTTAACAGATCCTCAAAATATTCCAACTCTCCATCTAATAACTCTCCTATTTTCAAATGTCAAATCCATTCCTTTCCAAGGCTTTTTCAACTAATTTATCTCACACCAAAACTTTTTCTTCTTCTCAGCAAAGATTGTTGATTGCAACTCACCCACTATCTCATTTGTTTTTATTTTACATTCTTTCACTACTCTCTGAGCCTCTCTTTCTCTCTTCATATGCTCCTCTCTCCATATATCACTTCTACTTCATAAAAACCTCTCAAATGCTAACTTTTTCTCTCTTACTGTCCTCTATAACCCATCATTCCACCGGTCGTTTATCTTCCTTACCGCACCAACCTCCTACATCAACAATGCTCCTCTAACACTCAGTTTTTAATCAACTCATACCTCTTCAACCTCACTGCCACTAGCCCATCTTTTACCAATAGTTGCTTATATCTTTATTTTATTTTTATTTATTTATTTTATGTCTTTGCAAACAGTACATTGAGATTTTGTATTTACAATAGTGGGTTGCAAGGAGAGCCTCTATTATGCCTAGGCATTATGGGCCAACTTAACATTATTGGCTTACAGTCTACTGAACACTAAGGAGTATATCATAGTTGTACAGTCGGATAGTAATTATTTCATAGTTGTACAGTAGATTATTTATTATTAATGAATCAAAATTTTTATAAGACAAAAGATATATTCATATATTCGAAAATGTTTTTTGTGTAAACAATGATTCAATTATATTCCTGTCAACAATGGATAAAAGGTTCAAAGTGATTGTTGAAGTTATGATGTGGGAGTACATAAGTGAGTATGTGTGTGCTGAGTATTTAGTGTTTAGTCTAGGGTGATTAAGTGGCTTTTGAGAAGAGTCTTAAATTGATTTTCAGACTGGGTTACTTTAATGATCTTCTGGTAATGAATCCCATATTTTGGGGCCCTTTATGTGCATAGAGTTTTTACACAGTGTGATGTGGACACGAGGTATATCAAAAAGAGATCTGTCTTGTGTTGTGGTCAAGTGTCCTGTTTAGGTTGGTGAGGAGAAGTTTGAGTGGAGGGTTTATATTTGCATGTATTGTTCTGTGTATGTAGTAGGCACATGAATAAGTATGGATGTTCTTAATGGTAAGCAGATTCAGACTTTTGAAAATTGGTGGAGTATGTTGGCGGGAGTGGGAATTTGTTATCATTCTTACTGCTGCCTTTTGCTGGGTTATTAGGGAGTTTTAGGTGATTGGATGTTGTTGATCCTCATGCACAAATTCCATATGTAAGATAAGGGTATATGAGTGAATGGTACAGTGCCCGGAGAGCTGATTGTGGAACGTAGTACCTTATCTTTGATAGTATGCCTACAGTCTTGGAGATTTTCTTGGTGATTTGTTGTATGTGTGTCCGGAACTTAAGGCTACTGTCAAGGTGGATACCTAGGAATTTTCCCCTGTGAGTCTTGTGACTGATGATCCGTTTAGCGTCATGTTAATTGGATCATTTGTAGCTTTGTTTCCAAACTGAATGAAATAGGTTTTATCAGTGTTCAGGGTAAGTTTGTTAGTCATCATCCAGGCAGATATTTTCTGTAATTCGGCACTGACTGTGTTTGCTAGTATGACTGTGTTTGGGTGGTAAAAGACATATGTAGTGTCATCTGCAAATAATATGGGTTTGAGTAGCTGTGATGTATTTGGTAGATCATTGATGTAGATGAGAAAGAGGAGTGGTCTAAGGACGCTTCCTTTTGGGACTCCTACTGTGATTGGTTGTGTGGAAGAGTTTGCATCATTTGCATACACATATTGAGTTCTGTTACTAAGGTATTGACTTTAGGTAGTTGAGGGAGTGGTTTCTGATACCATAGTGCGTTAATTTGGAGTACAGAAGTTCATGGTCGACTGTATCGAAAGCTTTACGTATATCAATGAAAATGCCCAGCGGGACTTCTTTCTTTTCAAGTGCGGTATATATTAGTTCTAGTATGTGTATGATAGCATCATTTGTGCTTTTATTATTCCTGAACCCAAACTGACAAGGGTTTAATATGTTGTGTGAGACGATGTAGGAGTAGATCCGTCTATGAATTAATTTTTCAAAGATTTTAGAGAGCAGTGGTAAGTTAGATATTGGTCTATAGTTATTCAAGACAGCTTGAATCGGAGTGACCCTCGCTATTTTGAGGATTGTTGGGAAGGTAGATGAGTCAATGGATTTGTTAAAGATCGTTGCAATAATTGGTGACAATACTTGAGAAGCTTTTTTGTACATAAAAGCAGCAAGTTGTTTATGTCTCCTGCCTTGTTTTTAAGGTTGTTTATGATGAGTGTAACTTCTATGGGGTTGGTTGGACCTAGGAATAGCGTATTTGGGTAGGTACCTATGAGATAGTCTGATGGACGGGTGTTTGCACTTGGTATTTTGTTCGCTAGATTTTTTTCCTATGGTGGAAGAAGAAAACATTGAGTTGTTTGCTGTTTCAGTAGGTGTGAGTAGAGGTTCATCTGATTTTGTTAGTTTGATTGTTTTGTTTCTGGATAACTTTTTAGTTCCAAGAATTTCAGATAGAGTTTTCCAGGTTTTTTTCATGTCACCTTTGATGTTAAGTAATCTATTTTCATAATACAATTTTTTAGATCTTATCAGGCTGGTAAGTGCTGACGAGTAACGTTTAGACTGTTCTTTAGTTATTTAACCCATTCTATACTGTTAATAGATTTGAGGATGCTTGGTGTTAGCCAGGGATTATTTAGTTTCTTACATAGCAGCATATGTGTAGAGAACCTGTCTGACTTTTTTGGGTTATTCTAGGTTCTCTTACACATATGCTGCTATGTATGATAATCTATGTAACTGTATTTGTGTATACCTGAATAAACTTACTTACTTGCTGTGATCTGTTTATTTTTTGGGGGGTAATGTTTGTTATAGAGGCTTTGGGCTTTTTTGGGGAAAATTATTTATACATTCATTCATATTTGTATATGTTTCGAGCTCATTTTTTCAATCAATGTTATTCATAGCTGCTATAAAGTTGTTAGCTGCTGTCTCGTTATGTAGTCTGAAGGTTACTTTAGTAATGTCTTGTGGTAGTTTGCCCAGATTAGTTATGAGAAAGGTTGGGTAGTGGTCTATAGTGTTGTCTGTGATTATGCCTGATTTTAAAGGGAATATGGTGTTTGTCCAGATGTGGTCTATTAAGGAGATGCTTGTCTCGGAGATTCTTGTAGGTTTAGATATTGCTGGTAGCAACAGGCAGTTACTCACTGTGTTTGTGAATTCGGTTACTTGTGGGTCCTGGTCGTGTAGTATGTTTATGTTGAAATCTCCTGTTATTCATGTGTGCATCAGTAATCATGTTTCCTAGTTTTTCACTAAAGTGATAAATGTTTGACTGTGGTACTCTGTAGATGTTTATAACTGTGAGGGGGTTTTGCAGGTCTTTTGATTTAAATTTGGCTATGATATATTCTCCATGTTCGTCCCTTGCGCAAGATTTATTGATACATTCGAGTTGGTTTGAGTAGTATATAGGTGTTCCTCCCCCTTGCTGGTCTGTTCTACAGTTGTGTATGGCCATGTAGCCAGGAATGGTATAGAAATCTGTAATATCAGGCTTAAGCCAGGTTTCTGTGAGTGTGATGATTCATATATTGGAATGAAAGGAACTGAGTAATGCTGTGAGGTGATCATAATGTTTGTTCAAGGATCTGACATTGTAGTTAAAGATGGTTAAGTTATTTTTTGCACTGAGTAATGTCTTTGCTTGGTCTGCTGTTTAGTAATTACAGTTACTGGTTGATTCGTGTATTTCATTTTAGTAAAAAGTTTACATCAGGATCTGTGTATGTAATCACAGGATGAGAGTAATTTTACAAACTAGATTTTCTGAGTAAAATAATATAAGATTTATATTGAATCTACAACTAAACTTATGAATAAGAGTCCATGATTATTCTAAAACTTGTAAAAATTTAAAACAAAAAGGGATTATTACAGAATAGATAATTCAGTTATACACTTAAGCATCTAATAGCACCTTAATTATTTTAACAAATGTGAGTTTATGAACTATGGTAGATATTTACAGCTAAAATAAAGGAGCTAGTGAATATAATAATAAAAGAATGTATTAAAAACAAAATCAGTAGCAGCTGAGGTAGTCAACAGCACCTGGAGCATTTTAATAAATGTGACTATATGGACAAGAGGGGAAAAAAAAATATTAATCTCCTGAAAGTTGCCCTTTAATTGTTGTTAGAACTAGGAGTATAGCAATTACTGAATAAAGGGCAGTACAATGTATTGGTATATAGAGAATTATTTCAGGAGAAATGTAAAAAGGGACTAAATTAAGTAGTGGTAAAACAACCTTCAAAAAGATTGATACTATGGTATGATATTAATCTGAGAGTTGGATTTGACTAACAGCATAAAGTTTGAGCAATTAATATCACTAAAGAAATATTATTTGAGGTGGTTGATACTAGCTAGTGGAAGATGGTACAAGGAACTGCACAGTAGTGTAGTAGGAACATACACTACTTTGTTATTTATAGTTTAGGGAACAAAGGAAAAATTAGGTAAGATTATAAAAGAATTATAACAGTGTTTAAGTAGGAATAAATGGTAATACAGATATTATTAAAGAGTATCTTATTAACAAGTAATAAACTGTGAAAGGGAAATTTGGGAAGATAACACAAATTGAGTCACACAAGGAACTGTGTGGGACACCTGGGATAATTGGGTAGTAAATACTATCTAGGAGGTGATAGTACAGGGATTAGTTTAATGGCATAATAACATACACTAACGCAGTACAAAAGATTTGGTCACTAATATCAGTCAGACTCTGCAATGTTTGCATTATGAAGGAAGTTTGCTAGTTCATTTTCATTTGCAATATAGTACACACGACCTACATTTGTTTTTCTTACTAGAATTTGTCCATCACGTACAAAGCACTGGTGAATTTTATCATTATTCTCACGTTTCAGTTTTCTCACTCTGTACAGGAGCTTCTGTCGTTTTCTTGTGAGACTCATTTATGTATATATCTTTTTTTTTGCTTTATTAGTTGAACTTATTAGGTCATTTTTTCTGTCTTGTGTGTGAAATCTAAGCATAACACTTTTTCTGCCTTGGTTCCCTAGTAACTGTGATTCTTTTATTTGCGACACTGGCAGGTAGTCGTCTGGCAGCGGGGTTGTGCTTGGAGTTTGTGGGGCAGTCTTCGCTTCAATCGGTAATTTTTCGGTTTGTAGGTATCACTGTTGTTTATCTTGGGTCATGCTGGGTTCTACGTACGTTAGTGCAGTTATGATTGCAATTAGGCCATCATAAAAGCGTTGATGGGCTCTGCAGGTGAGAAAAATGACAGTTTGATGCCTTAGTTGCCACTGTCTCCTCTAGTTTATATTTCGAACACCATTCCCTTTGTACACTATCGACGTTTTACTCCCTCACACACACACACACACACACACACACACGTATATATATATATATATATATATATATATATATATATATTATATATATATATATATATATATATATATATATATATATATATTTATATATATATATATATATAGGGAAGTACCACCTCTATAGCTGGAATGGGGACCCTCATCCTC
>NC_069436.1:39570539-39593039 GCF_026875155.1 Cherax quadricarinatus | reverse complement strand
TTACTTCTGTTATTTTATCATAAAACTCCAGAAGGTTTGTGACACAGGATTTGCCTTCCATGAATCCGTGCTGGTTGGCATTTATACTCTTGTTCCGTTCCAGGTGCTCCACCACTCTCCTCCTGATAATCTTCTCCATAACTTTGCATACTATACACGTCAATGACACAGGTCTATAGTTTAGTGCCTCTTTTCTGTCTCCTTTTTTAAAAATGGGAACTACATTTGCCGTCTTCCATACCTCAGGTAGTTGCCCAGTTTCCAGGGACGTGTTGAAGATTGTGGTAAGTGGCACGCACAACATATCTGCTCCCTCTCTAAGGACCAACGGGGAGATGTTGTCCGGTCCCGTTGCCTTTGAGGTATCGATGTCCCTTAGCAGTTTCTTCACCTCCTCCTCATCTGCATGTATGTCGTCCAACACTTGTTGGTTTATTCCTTGCTGCTGTCCCCATCTGATCTGTCCCCCCAGAGTCCTTCCTGTCTCTACTGTAAATACTTCCTTAAATCTCGTGTTGAGCTCCTCACATACCTCTTGATCGTTTCTTGTGAGTTCTCCACCTTCTTTCCTCAGCCTTATCACCTGGTCCTTGACTGTTGTCTTCCTCCTAATGTGGCTATACAGCAGTTTCGGGTCAGATTTGACTTTCGATGCTATGTCGTTTTCATACTGTTGCTGGGCCTCCCTCCTTATCTGTGCATACTCGTTTCTGGCTCTTCTACTAATCTCCTTGTTTTCTGGGTCCTATGCCTCCTGTACCTTTTCCATTCTTTGTTGCACTTAGTTTTTGCCTCCCTACACCTTCGGTAAACCAAGGACTCGTTTTGGTCTTCCTATTATTTCTGTTTCCCTTGGGAACAAACCTTTCCTCTGCCTCCTTGCACTTTGTTGCCACATATTCCATCATCTCGTTTACTGATTTTCCTACCATTTCTCTGTCCCACTGAACCTCCTGCAGGAAGTTTCTCATACCTGTGTAGTCCCCCCTTTTATAGTTTGGCCTGTCCCCTTCAGTTCCTGTTACCTTCTCCACTTGTAACTCTACTATATAATCAAAACTCAGAACCACGTGATCGCTAGCTCCAAGGGGCCTCTCGTAAGTGATGTCCTCAATGTCTGAACTGCTCAGGGTGAACACAAGATCCAGTCTTGCTGGCTCATCCTCCCCTCTATCTTTGGTTTTGTCCCTGACATTTTGATGCATGAGGTTTTCAAGTACCACATTCATCATCTTGGCTCTCCATGTTTCGGGACCCCCATGTGGCTCCAGATTTTCCCAGTCGATCTCCCTGTGGTTGAAATCGCCCATTACCAGTAACTTTGCTCTGCTCGAGTGAGGTCTTCTTGCCACCTCAGCCAGTGTGTCCACCATCACCCTGTTGTCTCTTGGCCTCCTGCAGTTCTGTGGTGGGTTATACATCACTCCAATGACTACTTTATGTTCTCCAGACTGAATTGTACCTACAATGTAGTCTCTTTCTCCAATCATGTCCATGCCTTCCATTTCCTCAAATCCCCATCGGGGTTTTATGAGCAGTGCAACCCCTCCCCCCATCTACTCCTATCTTTCCTCAGGATCTGATATCCCGTTGGGAAGATTGTGTCTGTTAGTGGTTGTGTGTGTGTGTGTGGTGTGTGTGTTGGTGTGTGTGTTGTGTGTGTGGGTGTGTTGTTGTGGTGTGTGTGTGTGTGTGTGTGTGTGTGTGTGTGTGTGTTTTATAAATGTAAAATAATCAGTTACATTAGGACTCACCTGACGACAGAAGGAAGTATAGAATTAACATGAGCATGTTGTGCTGGTCCAGCAGAGAAGTCAGTGATGTCTTCTCCTCATCTGCAACACATCCAGAAACACACTTAACACAGTGTAAACAATACAAGTACCATACAACACTAATAATACTCTATGAACAATAAAGGAACAATATAACCATCAGTGTAACACAATTTACCTCAACATGAACTACAGGATATTAAAAATTAATTCTTTTATAATTATTCAGTATAATGTGAACGACTGTCATTCCTGAACATTTTTGGAACAATAACAAAATAATTCATAAAACGTTGGTTCTACGGACAAAACATTGTCCTTAACTTACAATAATATAAATAATACAAAATATTGGTACACAGAAAACAGTTAAACCTTTGGTATACAGGCAAGACTGGTTCACCTACGTCAAGACGAAACACTGATTCACTGACATCATGAAAAAACACTTTCACTGACGTTTAGGCAAAATGCAGGTTCACTGGCACCAAGAAAAAACACTGGTTCTCTGACATCAATACAAATAACTGAATCACAGACTACAGTGAAACACAGACTACAATGAGTGACAAACTACAATGAGTCACAGACTACAATGAAACACAGACTACAATGAATCACAGACTACAATGAATCACAGAAAACAATGAGTTACAGACTACAGTGAATCGCAGAATACAATGAATTACAAACTACAATGAAATACAGACTACAATGAATCACAGATTACAATGAATCACAGACTACAATGAATTACAGACTACAATGAATTACAGACAACAATGAATTACAGACTACAATGAATCACAGACTACAATGATTTACAGACTACAATGAAACACAGACTACAATGAATCACAGACTACAATGAATCAGAGATTAAAATGAATCACAGACTACAATGAATCACAGATTACAATGAATCGCAGATTACAATGAATCACAGACAACAATGAATTACAAACTACAATGAATCACAGACTACAATAAAACACAGACTACAATAAATCACAGACTACAATGAATCACAGACTAAAATAAAACACAGACTACAATAAATCACAGACTACAATGAATCACAGACTACAATGAATCACAGACAACAATGAATTACAGACAATAACGAATCACAGACTACAATGAATTACAGACTACATTGAGCAACAGACTACAATGAATTACAGACTACAATGAATCACAGACTACAATGAATTACAGCCTACAATGCATCACAGACCACAATGAATCACAGACTACAATGAATCACAGACAACAATGAATTACAGATTACAATGAATCACAGACTACAATGAATTACAGACTACAATGAAACTCAGACTACAATGAATTACAGACTACAATCTATCAGAGACTACAATGAATCAGAGACTACAATGACTTGCAGACTCCAATGAATCACAGATTACAATGAATTACAGACTACAATGAATAACAGACTACAATAAATCACTGACTACAATGAAACACAGACTACAATGAAATACAAACTACAATGAATCTTATACTACAATGAATCTCAGAGTTCAATGATTTGCAGATTACAATGAATCACAGACTACAATGAATCACAGACTACAATGAATTGCAGACTACAATGAATCACAGATTACAATGAATTACAGACTACAATGAATAACAGACTACAATAAATCACTGACTACAATGAAACACAGACTACAATGAATTACAGACTACAGTGAATCACAGATTACAATGAATTACAGACTACAATGAATAACAGACTACAATGAATCACTGGCTACAATGAATCACGGACTACAATGAATTACAGACCACAATGTATCACAGACTACAATGAAACACAGACTACAATGAAATATAGACTAAAATGAATCATAGACTACAATGAATCACAGAGTACAATGAATTACTGACTACTATGAATCACAGACTACAATGAATTAAAGACTACAGTGAATCATAGACTACAATAAATCACACACTACAGTGAGTCACAGACTACAACGAATTACAGACTACAATGAAACACAGAATACAGTGAATTACAGACTATAATGAAACACAGACTACAATGAAACACAGACTACAATGAATCACAGACTACAATGAATCACACACAACAATGAATTGCAGACTACAATGAATCTCAGACGTCAATGAATCTCAGACTACAATGAATTACAGACTACAATAAATAACAAGCTACAATGAATCACTGACTACAATGAATCATAGACTACAATGAACTACAGACTACAATGAATCACAGACTACAATGAAACACAGTCTACAATGAAACACAGACTACAATGAATCATAGACTCCAAATGAATCACAGTCTACAGTGACTTACAGACTACAATGAATCACAGACTACACTGAATTACAGACTACAATGAATCATAGACTACAATGAATCACAGACTACAATGAATGACAGACTACAATGAATCACAAACTACAATGAAACACAGACTACAATGAATCACAGACTACCATGAATCACAGACAACAATGAATTACAGACTACAGTGAATCACTGACTACAATGAATCACAAACTATAATGAATTACAGACTACAATGAGGCACAGACTGCAATGAATTACAGGCTACAATGACTCATGAGCTACAATAGATCACAGATTACAATGGATCACAGACTACAATAGATCGCAGACTATAGTGATCCACAGACTACAATGGATCAGAGACTACAGTGAATCAAAAAATACAATGAATCGCAGACTACAGTGAATCACAAACTACAATACATCACATACTACAATTGATAAGAGACTACAGTGAATCACAGGCTACAATGAATCACAAACTACAATAAATCACAGAATTCAATGGATCACAAACAACAATGGATCACAGACTACAAGGAATCACAGACTACAATGGATCACAGACTACAATGGATCACAGACAACACTGGATCACACTCTATATGGGCCACAGACAACACTGGATCACAAACATCACTGGATCACAGACAACACTGGATCACAGACAACACTGGATCTCAGATAACACTGGATCACAGACATCACTGGATCACAAACAACATTGCATCACAGACAGCACTGCATCACAGACAACACTGGATCACAGACAACACTGCATCACACTCTATATGGGACACAGACAACACTGGATCACAAACAACACTAGATCACAGAGAACACTGGATTACAGACAACACTGGATCACAGACAACACTGCATCACACTCTATATGGGACACAGACAACACTGGATCACAAACAACACTAGATCACAGAGAACACTGGATTACAGACAACACTGGATCACAGGCAACACTGCATCACAGACAACACTGCATCACAGACAACACTGTATCACAGACAACACTGCATCACAGACAACACTGCATCACAGACAACACTGTATCACAGACAACACTGCATCACAGACAACACGGCATCACAGACAACACTGGATCACAGACAACACTGGATCACAGACAACACTGCATCACAGACAACACTGCATCACAGACAACACGGCATCACAGACAACACTGGATCACAGACAACACTGGACCAAAGACAACACTGCATCACACTCTATATGGGACACAGACAACACTGCATCACAGACAACACTGGATCACAGACAACACTGCATCACACTCTATATGGGACACAGACAACACTGCATAAACAGACAACACGGAATCACAGAAAAACCCCAATCACAGACAACACGGCATCACAGAAAACCCACTGGATCACAGACAACACTGGCAAAGAACTACACTGCATCACGAAAAAAAAAAAAAAAAAAAAAAAAAAAAAAAAAAAAAAAAAAAAAAAAAAAAAAATTTTTTTTTTTTTTTTTTTTTTTTTTTTTTTTTTTTTTTTTTTTTTTTTTTTTTTTAAAAATTTAAGACACCAAAGCCCAAAAAAAGGGGAACCAAATTTGGTTAAAAACCAGCCTATTAATTCCCAAAAATTTAGGGGCACCTCAATTCCTTAAAAATTAGGGGCAGGCACAGGCCCCAAAATTTTAGTGGCAGGGCCCCAAAAGGGGCCCTTTTTAAATGGGGGGGCCAAGTTCCTTTTTGGGCGGGCCCCAAATTTTTTGCCTTAAAAATTTGGCCCGCGCTTTTGGCCCATTAAGGCAACGTTTGTTGGCCTTTTTTGTGGCCTCAAACCTTTTAATTTTATGGGGGGCCAAGTTGGTTTTATTAAGGGGAGGGCCATTAAATTGGTTTAAAAAGTGGGGGCTTTTTATTTAAAAAATATTAATGGCCCCCCCCGTGGCCAATTTTTTCAAATTTTTTTACTGGCTTAATTTAGGGCCCCGGGCCATTGTGGCCCAAAAAGGGCAGGGTTTTGGGCCCTTTAAAAAAAACCAAATCCAAATTTGGCATCTTACCAAACGGGCTTCATACCCCAATTTGGGGGGCGCCTCTTATTCCCCCCAAAATGAAACGATTTGGCCAAAAAACCCCCCCCACCATTAATTGGCCAATAATGGAAAACTCATTTTTTGGCTTTAAATTAATGGAAAGGGCCCAAAAGGGGTTTTTAATAAGTGGCTTTTTTTTTAAAAATAAATGGCGGGGCCAAGAGGCCTTAATTTTATGGCCTTTTATTTTTTTAAATAATTAAAACCAATTTTAATATTTTGGCGGGGGGCTCATTATTTGGCCTTAATTTTTAGGGGGCAGCGTCATTATTGGGGCCCAATTTTAATGGCAGGACTGTTTAGTTGGGGCCTTAATATTATGGCGGGGGCCATTAGTTGGCCTTAAAATTAGTGGCGGGGCTTATTAGATAGCCTTTTGTGGTGGGGTCTTAGTTGGCCCTTTAATTTTAGGGGAGGGCTCATTATTGGCCTTAATATTATGGCAGGGCTCTTAGTTGGTTCTTAATATTAGTGGCAGGGCTCATTAGTTGGCCTTAATATTAGGGAAAGGGCTCATTATTTGGCCCTTAATATTAATAAAACAAAAGAACAAAAGAAAGGGGGAACATGCGGGGGCCTGCTGCCCATATGGGGCAGGGCCTTTCAATTCTTTCCCACTAACAAAAAATTTCCCCAACCCAATTTTTCAACCCAAACCCAAGAAATAAGCTTGATGTGAAAGTCCCACTCAAATCCAACCCCCCCACTCATTTTTAACCCAAACCAAATTTTTGAAATCCCAAATCCCGCCCCCCAAAAAACCCCAACGGGAGACTGTTCCCTCAAATACCCTATTTCCAAACCAATACTTTCCTTTTCCCCTTTCAAATTTAAACTTACTAATTAAATCCATTACGCGCGTTCTCTCTTTGGGGGAACTTCCCAAACTTTTTATACCCCCTTTTTTAATACCTATTCTTCCATTTATACACTTCGATCAGGTTCCCCCATTCTTTCGTCTAACAATGAATGTAACTTAAGAGTCTTCAATCTTTTTTCTAAGGAAGTTTTCGAGCTATGTTTTAATTTAGTCTCCTAGCTGAATGTTTTTCTAACAAATTTATGTCCTTTTGTAATACGGGACCAAAACGAGCTGCATAATAAAGGGTGGGCCTTATAATGATTATAAAGCGCAGTATGACCTCTGGACTTCTGTTGCTACACTTCTTGATAAAAACCCCCAAATCTTTTTGCCTTATTACGTACGTTTAGGCTTTTGGTTTTGGGTTTAAGTTGCTGCCACCATAACCCCCAATCCTTTGCAATTGTATGGCTAAGTTCTACATTTTTTAATTTAAATCAGGGTTATGGGCACTCCAAGCTAGAACCTTGCATTATCTACATTGACTGCATTGCCACTTTTTGACCCGAATAGAGTTTGTTTTTAAAAACCCCCTGAAGTTCCCTAAAATCTACGTTTGAAACAATTTCCTACATCTTTGTGTCATCGGCGAATTTTCTTTAATCATAGTAAATTTTCCCCATCAGATATATTAATAAAAACAACAACGGGGCCCAAGCTGACCCGTGGAACGCCCCTTGTTACAGTCCCCACTCGGATTTAACCCCATTTATGGACACTCTCTGCTTCCCGTCAGGGGCCTGACCGATCCCGAGAGCACTTTTCCCCCCAAAGCCATGGCTGCCACTTTCTTTTAAAAGTCTAGGTGCGGGAACTCTATAAAAGCCTTACTAAAATCTAAGTAAATAATATCAAATTCTTTTTTTTGTGTCAACGCCTCAAAACTTTACTGAAGAAAGTTAATAAATTGTTAGACAAGACCGGCCTCTTTGGGGAATCCATGCTAGTAACATTTAAAAAGCTATGCTTATCGAGTGGCTTCTTAAATCTCAGCTATAAATTTACTAGTAATTTGCCTACAATTGAGGGCAGGCTTATTGGGCGGAAAATTTAAAGGTAACGACTTTTCCCCCGTTTTAAAAAAAGGGGTTACTACCCCCCACAAAATCGACACACACCTGTTTTTAAGAATAAATTAAAAAAATTTTTATGGTTCACAGAGTTCCATTTTTTCATTCTTAAAACTCTTGAAAAAACCTATCAGGACCCCCGGGGACTTATTTTGCTCAGTTGTCATCTGCCCCCACAACCACCATAGGACTGTGATGTTACAATTTACTTTTTCTAGCCCCCCCTGTAAAAAAATTAAATTTCTGGAATATTTTTGTGCTTCCGTGTAAAAACGAGAGAAAATAATTTTTAAAAACAAGCCATTTTTTCTCATTTTCAGTAAGATGCCCATAGTTATTTTAAGGGGCCTATCTTTTCTCTAAATTTTTTTCTATAGACCTGGAAAAAAATTTTTGGGTTAGTTTTAGAATCCCACAACTTTTTTTTTCATGTCCCTTTTTTGCTTTTTTTATCCCCTTTTTATTTCCCCTTTAAAGTCCCAATATACTGATTATAAGTACCCTACCTTTTTGATACGCCTATAAATTCCTTTCTTAGCCCAGTAGATTTTGAGCCTATTTAAAAACACCATTTTGGGTCATTTCTATTTTACTAATTTCTTTTTAGGGATAAACCTCTTTTAGCGCATGTTAGTGTTCAGAAAACGTCATATTGATAGCTCTCTTCTTTTCCCCAGTCAAAAAAATGAAAAATGTTCTCAAGCCCCTCGTAAACTGCTAAAAAAAAAATCTGGGACTGTTACTGAGTTTCGCTACTATCAACTTTCCCTTCAATCTAAAATGAATTGATTTGTGGTCGCTACACCCAGTTCCCCTGAAAATTTCTAAATTATTAAAAAGGGATTCATTGTTTTCCATAACAAAGTCAAACAGGTTATTTCCCCTTGTAGGGTTCTGTCACAAACGCTTCAAAAAACAATCCCGAAAAACTTCTAAGAATCGTAGGGGTTCTAAATCCCATCAAAAATTCCAATAAAATGACTAAAGTTAAGTTCCCAAATTACTACATTATCGGCCCTTTGGCCTTAACAATTTCCCCCCAAAAGTAGTTTCCCTTGGTCCCCTTTTAATTTGGGGGGCGGTATATCACCCTAAAATCATTTTTTTATGCCCCTCTAAAATTCATCCAAACAGACTCTGTATGGGTTACTTCAGACTTAATACCCGTTTTTTATGCAACTTCAAGCGATTCCCGGACATACAATGCCACCCCACCCCCCCTCCCAATACTTCTATCTTCTTGGAACAATTAAAACCCTGAATTGAACCCCAGGGATGTCCCCCTTTTTGAATTAAAAAAAACGTCTCAGTGGCAGGGCTCATTAGTTGGGCCTTAAATTAGTGGCAGGGCTCATTAGTTGGCCCTTTAAATTAGTGGGAGGGCCATTAGTTGGCTTAAATTTGTGGCAGGGCCCTTTTTGGCCTTTAAAATTGTGGCGGCTCATTAGTTGGGCCTTTTAAAATTAGGGCGGGCTCATTAGTTGGCCTTAATATTTGGCAGGGTCATTTGTTGGGCTTAATATTTGTGGGGGGGTCATTATTGGCCCTTAAAAATTAGGGAGGGGGTCTTAGTTGGCCTTAAAATTGTGGCAGGGCCATTTGTTGGGGCCCTTTAATATTTGTGGCAGGGTATTATTTGGGCTTATATTATGGCGGGCTTTATTAGTTTTGGGCCTTTAAAATTAGGGCAGGGTCATTAGTTGGGCCTTTAAATTTGTGGCAGGGCCATTAGTTGCCTTAATATTTGTGGAGGGCCAAGGGCCCCTTTAAAATTGGGGGGATTTTTGGCCCCTTTAAAATTTTGTGGCAGGGCTCATTAGTTTTGGGCCCTTTAAAATTTTGTGGCAGGGCTCATTAGTTCTTTAAATTTTGGCAGGGCTCATTGTTGACAAAAATTATTTTACACAATTTTCTGCTATTTTCAACATTTTTTTTTTATTGTCGGTATTAATTACATTTTAAAAATCTGAAAATCTTAGATATTATCCGTCAATATAATAATAATCAGCCTGTATATATTACTGAAGTCGACTCTTCTACCCTAATGTGCATGGTGTGTGAACGTATGCAAGCAGCTGGCTACAAGCAGCTGGCTACAAGCAGCTGGCAACAAGCAGCTGGCTACAAAGCAGCTGGCTACAAGCAGCTGGCTACAAGCAATGGTACAAGAGTGGCTACAGCAGCTTGCCTACAAGCAGGAGCAGGACTTACTTCACTCGCCTGGATCGAGTGGGAAATTTTCTAATTTCACAGCCTCGTTGTGACTCTATGGTTTAAACATTTACATTAGATAACTATAAAACAATTGTGAAACGGCCATCAATCTTTAATAGATGGGTTATCGTTACGATGTGGTGTTCTGAGAAGCATATACAATGATCCTACTATAACGGTGTTTTAACGACCATACTAAACAACAATTATTTAACCTCTGCCTAATAAAACAGGGTGTTGAACACGAAGTGCAGGTTGTCCATCAAACTCTTCCAGCAATAGCAAACTGTATTTACATCTGTTGCTGTTGATGTTTGTCCATTTGGAGAAACCATATAATACAATTACCTGAAGCATTACAGAATTCTTGGTTATATCTGATGAAATTTGGCTGAGGTTGCTGGCTATACCTGTTGGAGTTGACGTGACAGACGATTGAAGCGTAGCGCCGAAAGCATCAGAACTACATACAATTTTAGCCATTTGTATCGTTATGATTTACTTTGGGAATATTAAACTTTTCAGCAGTATATATGAAAACTCATACCTGTATAGTCTTCCTGAGAGGATTAACATTCGTCAAAACTAAATCGACAGCCTTGTATATTCTTTTTATTCGAATATTTTAATAATAAACTCAGTACTTCAGCGAGCTATTGCCATAGAAATACTACAGTGTACAAACGTTGAAACCAACGAACTGTTGGCCTTATTATTAGTGGCAGGGCTCATTAGTTGACATTAATATTAGTGCAGGGCTCATTAGATGACCCTTCATATTAGTGGCAGCAGGGATCATTAGTTGACATTAATCTTAGTGGCGGGCTCATTAGTTGACATTAATATTCGTGGCAGGGCACCTTAGTTGAATTCTCTTCTTGACAGGGGCTCATTAGTTGGCCTTTATATTAGTGGCAGGGATCCTTAGTTGACTCATTACTATTAGTGGCAGGGCTCCATTCGTTTGTTGACCTTAATATTAGTGGCAGGGCTCTTAGTTGACATTAATATTAGGCGGCAGGGTCCAATTAGTTGACCTAATATTAGTGGCAGCGGGCTCATTAGTTGACATTAAAAAAATATTAGTTGGCAGGGTCCTAGTTGACCTTAATATTAAGTGGCAGGGCAATTAAATTGCCAGGATCACTTGCCATTGTTTGAGTTTTTTTTCTTGTTTTTGTTGCCAGGTTTAGGTTAAGGAACGAAGTTCTTGTTCTTAAAACATTATTGGCGGAGCTCCATAGTTCCACTTAATGTTTGAGGGAGGAAGGAACTCACAGGAATCCCATACTGAGAATGGGTAAGGCTCAATAATAACGTCTTGAATGACTGCTGAGGTAAACGCAGGCATATTGGAAATTACGGTATTTTAGGTTTCGAGAGACTTTACAGTGTGTCACAACTTCCATGCAACTAGCGGCCGTATTCAACGCCTGACTTCTTTGTGTCGGTTTTTTTTTTTTTTTTTTTTTTATTTCCACTCTTCCCATCAGGTAAGGCGATGTGAACCAGGAATATTGTTATATGTTTTTACTTGATTACCAGTAATGACACTGAAGTACAATTACTAGCTTTGTCATTTCTTAATGTTATAATTTAATAACCATCATGTAACCAGTGTTTTATTGTTATTGCAGTTTGTGCAGCAGGCGTGGCTGTCTTCCGCAGCAGACGCTCGTATATTATCGGGAGGTAGATCCTCGACGGGACACGATAGCACGGACCTAATGCTTCCTATTTTTCCTCGCGACCTGAGCGAGTTCTGGAAAAGAAAGTTACAGGCAAATTCACCTCTACATGAAATCAGACTACCACTGTCTACCATGGGAAAAAACAAGAGATCGTACCTACACTCCAACTGAAACGAAAATTATGCTTTAAGTAACATTTTTGTTCGCATCATATATAAACTCACAGCGGCAATTTTTTATATTTAATTAAATACTTTTTAATTTTCTGTCTTATTTTTCCTTAATGAGTTCATATTTTTTTTCATTTTTTTTGATTCTAGGAGAAGTCCTTCGCTGACTAAAAATACTGTACTACAAACTACTACAACGAATTAACTATAAGATACTGATTTACACTTACAGGGTAGTATGGTATATATACTTACAGGAAGCAGCGTTGACGTCCCTGTACGCGACCCGAACAATACTGGATACACTAGAGAAGCAATGCTTGGAAACACTACACGAATGCATAATATGGTCCACTACAGACGCAATACTGGTCCCCCCACAAGGACGCGGAGTATGGTATACTAAAGCAAATACTTGTTCACTACAGACGCATTACTGATACAAACAGGACGCAGTGCTGGTACACTACAGGGAGCCGTACTGGTGCACCTACCGAGCAAGCAGTTTTGGTTGCACTACTGCAGCCGTGCCCTTTGTACACTACAGAAGCAGTAATGAGTACTGGCACGCTACACGGAGCAGTGCATGTACACTACAGAAGCATTATGATACAATGCGAAGCGGTACTTGCACTAAAGAGACAGGAGCAGTTCTTGTACAAGCAGAAGCAAGGAAGAACAGTACTGGTACCATACAAAAGCAGTAAGGAGTAAGATGTAGTAGTACTTGTTACACTCCAGCATCACTTGTTACACTATGAGGAGTATGGTACACTAGGAACGTACTGGTACACTAACATCAGTTGTATTGGTTACATCCGAAAGGAGTATGGTACACTACAGGAAGGCAGGCTCGTAACCTACAGGAACAGCGAAGTGAGTTGGTACACAAGGAGAACCGTCATGATACATACAAGAACAGTGCTTGTATACTACAGAGCAGTAAGAAGTACTGGTACATTTCAGAAGCAAAATACTTTGTGTATACTACAGGAGTAGTGCCTTGTACATACAGAAGCAATACTGATACACTCTGAATCAGTAATCGTACTGGTACATCCAGAAAGTTGTCTGGCACACTCAGTAAGCATTGCTAGTACGTTACAAGAGCAGAAGTAGTAGTGGTTGGGTACACTACCACAAGCAAGTGCGTGTACGTACAGGTGCAATACTTGACATTTAACAAAAGCAGTGCTTGTATTTTGTAGACTACAGAAGCAGTATCGTACCACTCAGACTACTATTGGTTAAATACAGAAGCCGTACTGGTATAGTACGAAGCAAGTATGTACACTACCGGAAGTAAAATTGGTTCCATCCAGAAGCCTAGCCCCCTGTACCACATCCAGGAAAAGCAATACTTCGTCTACTACAGAGGTAGTACTTGTACATTACATGACGCAATACTTTGTACATTAGAGAAGAAGTGTGAGACACAACAAGACGAGTTTCTGGGGTACACTACAGGAAGGAACAGTGCTTGTACACTTAGAAGCATTATTGGTACTTCTTCAGTAGCAGTGCTTTCCATTCTACATGAGCCGTTACTGGTACATTACAGACGCAATATGTAAACTAAGAAGCTGTATGGTACCCCTTTTTTTTTTTTACAGAAGCAGTAAGTACGGTCCAACTTTGGTAACATCAATCAGTACTGGTACACTACAAGACGCAATATGAGTACTGTACACTTTGGATGGAAATCAGTTACTGGTACACTACAGAACAGCACGCAGTACTGGCACAAACGGGGAGCAGTATGGTTACACTACGGGAGCGAGTACTGGTACACTACCGGAAGCAGAGCTCTGGTCACTAGGGCGCAGTACTGGTTAACTACGGAAGCAGTAGGTACACTACCGACGCAGTACTGGTACACTACGGGGAAAGCAGTATGGTACACTACGGACAGCAGGAGTACTGTACACTACGTGGAGCAGTACTGGTACACTACGGGAGCAGTACGGTAACTACGGAAAGCAGTTACTGGTACATACGGGGCAGTTCTGGTACACTACGGAAGCATTAACTGGTACATACAGGGACGCAGTACTGGTACACTTCGGAGGAAGCAGTACTGGTACATAAGGACAGCAGTTGAGTACACTACGGGAGCTGTACTGGTACACTACGGAAGCAAGTACTGAGTATGAGAGTACTGGTTTACACTACGGAAGGAAGAGACGTACTGGGTACATACGGAAAGCAGTACTGGTACACTACCGGAAGCAAGTAGGTACACTACGGGACGGAAGCGTACTGGTACACTACGGGAGCCAAGCCAGTACTGAACACTACGGGAGCAAGTTTGGTCCCCCTACGGTGAGCAGTACTGTTTATATACGGAAGAGCGTACTGGGTACACTAGGAAGCAGTACTGGGTACATTACGGGAGCAGTATGGTACATACGGAAAGCAGAGTAAGTACTGGTACCACTACGGGAGCAGTACTGGTTTACACTACGGGAGCGTACTGGTACATACGGAGTAGTACTGGTACCCTACGGAAGCAGTATGGTACCACTACGGAGGATGCAGTATGGTACCACTACGGAAGCAGAGTATGGTACACTACGGAAGCAGTAACTGTGCACTCCGGAAGTAGTACTGGTACACTACGGAAGCAGTTACTGGTTACCCTACGGAAGGAAGCTAAGAGAAGTTCTGGTACATACGGAGCAGTACTGGTTTTCACTACGGCCGCAGTACTGGTAACTACGGGAGCAGCGGGAAAGCAGCAGAGCAGTGAGCAGTATTGGCCCACTACGAGAGCAATATGGTACACTACGGGATGCAGTACTGGTACATTACGGGGAGGCCAGTACTGGTACACTACGGGAACGCCAAATAAGCAGCAGTATGGGTACACTACGGAGAGCCAGTATGGTTACACTACGGAAGAGCACAGTACAGGTACACAAGGGGAAGCAGTAGGTTACACTACGGGGAGCCAAAGCAGTAAGTACTGGTACCCTACGGGGAGCAGATATGTCCTGGTTAGTACCTACGGAAGTTAGTATGGTACATACGGAATAGAGCAGTATGGTTACACTACGGAAGCGGTATGGGGGTAACTGGTACATCGGAAGTAGTAAGGTACACTACGGAAAGCAGTACTGGTACATACGGACGCAGTACTGGTTACATACGGAATAGAGAAGAGTACTGGTACACTACGGAAAGCAGTACTGGTACACTACGGAAGCAGTACAAGTAAGTACTGGTTTACACTACGGGGAAGCACAGTAAGCAGTAGAGTACTGGGTCTGCCCCCAAAGGGGGGGGTGTTTCGGTTCTACCGACGCTTCTGTTTTGTTAACCATGTGCCCGTAGGTCTGTTGCAGTGCTTACATTTTTCTTGTTCATTGGAAGACCTTTCCTGTCCTATATAGTATTACTGTGTGTACCAGTGATCTATATCTAGTGAACCTAAGTGTACGGTTGTTTAAGTTCATTACCAGCACGGTTGCCTCTGTTGTACACTAATGTCTTGTCATATAGCAGTACTCAATCTTGAATTCCAGTAAAATTCCCTGTAATGTGTACAGTATTGTATCTGAAGCTGTACCAGTTACAGTACTTATAGATTAACCTGTACTTATGGTCTGTAGGTATGCTAGTTGAACACTAGTGTTACAGTATTCACTAGTTGCACCAGTGCGCAATGTGTTGGAGTACAGTATTGTAATGTAGTGTGCCAGAAAATGTACCTGTTGTACTTGTACACCAAGGTTTTTCAGCATGGTTATACTACAAATATAGTACTGTAAATTTTATATTATTGACGCACTACATGTACAATACTGGTACACTACGTTACAGCATGGTGCACTAGTGATATACTGCACACGGTATTTATGGGTACCTTGCAGATGCAGCTTGGGACATATAGGTACAGTAATACTACCTACAGCCACAGATATGCTTCCTAAAGGTACGTTCTGTTATTTTTTTTTTGGTACACTTAGATACAGTCTGGTATATTACAGAACAGTATTGTCATCTGAAGTACTTTGATAGCGTACCAATACTGTTCCTTTATTTATCGTTGCTGTATTTTTCTACCTGTCTCCCTTTAGCACTCTTGGAAGGGCAAGGCTGAAGGTTACAGTTGCCGTGGATGCTGTGTGATGGCTAACGTCCTTTCCCGTGCAGCCCAAAAAGATGATACAACGGATTTTTTTAAAACGTAATAAATGAGGATTGTTGGTAATGCTTGGCCGTTATATATAAAACTGTTTTTTCGTGCTCGATACGCCCGTGACACGAAGGTTGCAGAAACGGCTGCCAGTACTTACCGAGGCATGCACAACCAGCACTCTTCATGACGGTGAGCGGGCTCTGCGTCCCATTACTTGAGAATATCACCATCCACTCATTTATCCTTGCTTCCCTACCACACAGATACTTCTGATGGAATGTGTCAAGGTCAGTGGCCTCATCATGCTTGGAGAGTAGGCAACCTCTCTCTTGCCCCCCCGACTAATCCAGCTCAATGTAAACACGATCTTCGTTGAAGTTGTCTTTCGCCCGGCACGTCCCTGGACAGAGGAAGAGATCACACTAACATCCGAAACCTCAAATTTAATTCTGCGCATATGCATGGGAGGGGGGAACGCGGGGAAGAAGGCACCTTTGACTTGGATGTCAAGCGTTGTACGCCTTCTTAACTATTCCCAAGCAATGACAATCGTGGACACCGAACAATATAAACCCCGTTTTTTTTGGCACCAGCATGATTACACATTTTGTTCTTGTCAGCACTGACGACCGTTGATCTCTCCACTGAACATCTGATTTCACTTGACGTTGTCCCAGAGCGTTAGCGGTTAGACGGAGTCCCAGAGCTCGGAAACAAGGGCTGATCATGGAAAAGCATTAAGCCTTAAGTTAGTTTGACAAAGCAAAAGTCAAGCACCCAGTTATCTGCTCTTGTAGTTGTACCAGTATTGTATGTTAGTGTACCAATAATACTCCAGTGTTTTTGTTCCAGTAATACTCCTGTACTGTAAAAGTTCTTGCTCCTGTAGTTGTGCCAAGTATGCTAGTAGTGTACCATACTGCTCCTTGTACTGCAACCGTATGCTCTGTAGTTGTACCATACTGGCTCATTGTCGTGTATCAGTTATCGCTTGCTGTACTGTACCGTATTGCTGCTGTAGTTTGTAACAGTACCTGTTGCTGTACTGTACCTAAAACTTCTGTTGTTAGTTTACCAGTCTGGCTGTTGTGGCGGAAGTTTCAGCTTCCTTCAGCCCTTTCAGCCCTTTTCAGCATGAGGGACCCAGCCCTCTCAGACAGGACAAGCATCATGTTGCTGCTTACATCAAGAATTTACCGACAGAAGTTTACCAGCGTTAGTACCGTAACGAGCATGTGATGGGTCATATGACTTCTTAGCAAGAGACCATAATGTTGCAAGCCGTGTAGTTTAAATAAGATGACCATGACTTCCCTTACCTTAGCAGGACATTTCAAGAATACGGCACCACTTTATTACCATGTTTAAAGGTGTACATGTACAATGTTGTTATGTTACGGCACAGCAAGAACCACGCATTTACATTGCCTTCATAGTGGAAAGTTTGGCACAAGGAGGGTAACTGGTTGCTAGGTAGCTTTTTCTTATGTGCTAGGGGCCATTGGCCGGCGGAGTGAAGTCGGCTGTGGTTGGTGCCAACTTGACAGACAGTACCACCATCATGGCATCTTGGTCAGAGGACGTCTTCAACGCCCTTCTTCGCGGGTACTTCATCTAACCATCCCTTTAGGTAGGACCTACTTCCACTGGGGAATCCCTGCCCACCCACTGACTATGTCTTCGTTGCTACAGTCCTTCTCCACTGACGCCTATATAACCACCGTCTTCTTGTCTTTGCTCCAGCTTTCTCACCACGATGCTGTGTACACCAACTCCAAGGCTGAGGGACTGCTGATTCCCTATCTTTTTTGTATATAGTTCTACAGTCTTTTAAGTATAGGTCCTTCGAAGCTGTATTGATCAAGGCCACTGGATGCGACAGTCTACAATAAGTCTTCCAGATGTAGCACATGTGCTATTTACTTTTATATTGTCGGTATTTTATACCACCTTTCTTGCACAGTTATAATATAACTGTATTGTTTCATAGTAAGCATAATTGTTCTGTACACAGTTATGTTGGAGTGTGTCTCCGAGGTAAACTAGATTTGTATACATTATCTTTTTAAATGTGTATTTGTGCTGAGAGGAGTTTTTTAAACATCATCTTAATCACCAAACATCCAAAACAAAGAGAGAAAAAAATAATTTCTTCCACTGAATCTCGCTTAATTTTGTCAATTATGAAAGCAATTGTATAAAAAATACACCCTTTATTCCCGTAGTGTACCAGAGAACTGACTTAGTGTACCAGTGCTATACTTTAGCGATACCTATACTGTACCTTAGTGTACAGTGCTATACTTTAGCGTACTTATACTGACCTTAGTGACCAGAGTGTTATTTAGCCGTGTCCCTATACTGTACCTTAGAGTACCAGTACTTATTTTTTAGCGTACCTATCGTGTACCCTAATGTCCAGTGTTTACTGTGGGTACCTATACTGTACCTTAGTGTAGTAGTACTATAATTTAGGCGTATGTACTGTAAACCTTAGTGTACCTCTGTACTGTACCTTAGTGAACTGTTTACTGTTACCTTAGTGTTACTGTACTGTACTTAGTATAAACCTACTATACATTTTAGCGTACTATATACTGTACTTGTGTAGTAGTACTATTAATTTAGCCGTACTTGTACTGTACCTTAGTGTACTGTAACTGCTGTCCTTAAGTGTTCCTGTACTGTACCTTAGTGACCAGTTACTATACTTACTATAGCGTACCTATCCTGGACCTTCGTGTACCGTACTATATTTTAGCGTTACTGTACTGTACCTCTAGTGTACCAGTACTACTTTAGCGTACCTATAACTTGTTTACCTTAGTGTATTTGTATGTAATCAGTGCACCAATTACTGTATCACTATTTGTGGTGAGGGGTGGAGCCTAGCTCTGGCCCCCGCCTCTCTCGCTGATTTGCTTTACTAGGCTCTCTCTCGCGGCTCCATGAGCTTTATCATACCTTCGCCTTTAAAACTACGTCTGGGGGTTCCCGCCTTCCATCTACGTCGCACTTTCAGTCTATTACACGGCTCCTGACTACTCTATGACTGAAGAGGAAAATACTTCCTAACCATCCTTTAAATTATCTGAGTCTTCAACTTCCAGTTGTGACCTCTTGTGCTGTTGTCCTTCTCTGGACATCCGTCTTTGTCCACCTTGTCTATTCCGCGCGTATTGTATATTATACGTCGTTATCATGTCTCAATGACCTCCTGTCCTCCAGTGTCTCGATCAGGCCGATTTCCCTCAACCTTTCTCGTAGGACAATCCCGTAGGCTCTGGGGATAGGTCTTGTTGCAAAACCTTATGCCTTTTCCTCTCAATATCTTTGACGATGCTTGACCAGTTGTTGGGATTCCAACCTGGTTGTGCATACCTCAGTATGGGCCTGACTCTACAATGGTTATACCGGGTCTTGAACGACTCCTTATGAGGGTTTATCGGAACCACTATCGTAGGTTGCCAGGCGCCATATGTACTGCAGTTATTGATTGTGGATGGTGCGCCACCTCCGGAGATATGCTCGGTGTGTTATAATCACCCCAAATCTTTTTCCTAGAGTGAGGTTTTGCATCTTTGGCCATCTAAACAATTATTGTGACTGCGGTCTTCTTTGACTTCCCCACTCTTCATGCTTTGCATTTGGCCAGAGGGTTTTAAATCAATGGCCAGTTGCTGGCCGGCTTGTTAGCCTGTCGGTCTCTTAGTCGTCTGTGTCCTCATCGATTTGATTCTTCTCATTAGCTTCAATCGTCTGCAAACAAGGCACTTGAGCTATCCCTTCCATTATGTCGTTCAAATATTTTACCAAGAACCAGCACAAGGTCTAGGATGACCCTGTTGGGAACCCCCGCTTTTGTCACAGGGCCATCTCTGACACTTCGTCAGCGTACCATGATGTTGTTGCCTCCTGTCAGGTATTCTCTGATCCATTGCAGTGCCCTTTCCTGTTATGTGTGCTGTTCCTTAGCTTTTTGCGGTAACTCTTGTGAGGAGGAAGGAGGAACTGTGTTCGAAGGCCTTCTTGCAGTCAAAAAGATTGCATCAACCCCCCCTCTCTCTCTTGTCTTATTTTGTCACCTTAGTGTACGTGTACTTTACCGTAGTGCACTGTAGTACGTACCTTAGTTGTAACTGTATGTACTCAGTGCACCAGTAATTTACTTTAGTGTAACTGTACTTTTACCGCAGTGCACCAGTTGTCCTATATACTTTTAGTCGTAATGTACTGTACTTTAGTGCACCAAAGGTACCCTAGTTGTCCCTGTACTCTACTTCTTTAGTAATTCAATACTCTAGTGTACCTGTATTGCACGTTCGTTGTACCAGTATTTTATTTGTTTATCTACACTGTACTATTACTACACTTGTTAGTTCTACACATGATACCTCAAAGAGCAGAAAGGTTAAAATACCTGTCGTTTGTTGTGTTGCTGATTGTTGTCGGTATTGTTTCCTTGTAAACCTTGCGAAGTACATGTAACATTCTACACTGTGATTTTGTACCGTGCTTCAAACTTCTTGTTTTATTCGGTATAACTTTGCACTGGTGCGGTGTACGTTGTGCGTGTAGCTGTTACAGTGTACCTGCTTAGACCTCCACTGGTATCTGCAATTATACCTTGATAATGTCTGTGCTGTACAGCAAATCGTCAGTCCCACAACCAGTTATCTCCAGTTGCCAGAGTTTACTCTGGTTCTACCATTTAATTGTTAACAGGAATTGCCACACTTAGTACTCTCTCTCTCTCTTTCTCTCTCTCTCTCTTGTGTTGATGTTGTATGGTAATGTTGTATGTATTGGATGTATGTATGTCAGTATGTATGTTAATGTATGGATGTATGTATGTATGTAGGGATGTATGTATGTATGTATGTATGCAATGTATGTATGTATGACTGTTCATGTATGTATGTATGTTGTATGTATGATGTATGTATGTAATTGTAAGTATTTGGATGTATATGATGTTTATGTATTATGTAGTATGTATGGTATTTGTCATGTAAATATGGCATTTTGTATGTAAATGTATTGCTTGATGTAATGTATGCAGTGTATATTGTATGTATACTATACATGTATGTATTGTATGTATGTATGTAATGTTGGTATGTATGTATGTATGTATGTATGTATGTATGATGTATGTATGTATATTTGCAAGTATGTATGTATGTAATGTATGTATGTATGTAATGAATTGATTGTATGTATGTATAAATGTATGTAATGTATATGTATGTATTGTATATGATCTTGTAGGTGACTAAGTAGTATATGTATGAATGATGTAATGTTGTATATTGTATATGTAATGTAGGTATGCATGTAGTATTATGTATGCATAGGTTTGTATGTATGCATGTTATGTAGGTTGCATGTCATGTATGATGTTTGTATAAGTATGTATGTTTGTATGTAATGTATGTATTGTATTGCATGCTGTATGTATGTATGCATGTATTGTATGTAGGCATGGAAGGTTATGGAGTTGTATGTTTTGAATGAATGAAGTGTATGTATGCGTGTGTGTTAATGTATGTTTGTATGTATGTTATGTTTATGTATGTCTTGGATGAATGTATGTATGTATGTATGTAGGTTGGGTATGGATGGTATGTTTGATGTTATGGTATTGTATGAGATGCATGTAGTAAGGTTATGTATGCAATGTTGTAAGTATGTTTGTATGCAGTATGTATGTCTATGTTTGGATGTATGGATGATGGATGTATGTATGTAAGGTTTGCATTGTATGATGTATGTATGTTTGTAGGTATGTTATGTATGTATGTATGGGATGTGGTTGGTAGAGTAGGTTTGTTAGGGAGGGTTATTTTTGCATGGTATGGTGTCTAGCTAATCTAGCGGCGGGAGTCCGGAGTATGGGTCGACGTTCTACGGGGTGGTGGTCGCCGCGGTGGGGGCTCACACACCTTCTCGGGCCCGTGAGGCGCCTCTGTAGCAGCGCTGGTCGGGCTCGAGTCTGGTCGGGAGTGGCGGAGCGTCGGAGCGACGCAGCCAGGCTCGCGCGGGGACGGGCGGGGGCAGAGAGGCGCGCTCCCGCCAGCGAGCGGGAGGGGCGAACGCCGCACGGGCGACCGCAGCAAGCAGCGCGCGGGTG
>NC_069436.1:39565539-39568039 GCF_026875155.1 Cherax quadricarinatus | reverse complement strand
CTTGCCAACCCTACTGTCAAGCAGATGCGAGTAACGGCGAAAGTGCTGAAAGTTCTGGCCCCTGCCTTGTTTGCAGATTTACAACCATGGTTCTTCATGGTTAGTTTGGACGTCAAATTCACCCAAGGATATTCAAATTTTCTCCGGTGCGAACATCGTTTCATCTTAATATGCTGCGCCAGCATTTACCTAGCATGGTGCTAGAGACGAACATATTGCGTTATTTCAGGTGCAATGTTACTTTGCATTATTTCCCCATAGTGATATAATCTCTCTCTCTCTCTCTCTCTCTCTCTACTCTCATCTCTATCTCTCTCTCCTCACTCTTCTCTCTCTCTATCTCTCTTCTCTTCTCTCTCTCTCTCTCTCTCTCTCCTCTCTCTCTCTCTCTCTCTCTCTCTCTCTCTCTCTCTCTCACTCTCTCTTCTCTCTCTCTCTCTCTCTCTCTCTCTCTCTCTCTCTCTCTCTCTCTCTCTTCTCTCTCTTCTCCTTCCGCTCTCTTATCTCTCTCTTTCTCTCTCGATCTTTTATTCGGTTTTACTATCTTGTTTAGTTATGTTTTATTTTGTTTCTTTCTCCACCAGTTAAATTTTAAAATTCCTCCATCCACATCGCATTTGTTCTTACACAAAACTAATTTTATACTTATTTCACAACGTGATTCTTGCAAACAATATTATCATCGTAATAATAGTTTAAATTAGTTCTTATAAAGATATGATCATTATTTTTAAACTTTAATTAACAACTTAATTTATTTATCAAGGTAAGGTATAATATTTATTTAATATCTCATTTATAATCATAAATTATCTCATTTATACTTATTAGAATGATTCGCAGTTTTTCTAATCATCTCATCGACACCATGCCCAGCCCTTCTAGGTCAGGTAGCTAGGTCCCTGAGCCAGAGTTACAGCTACAAGGCTGTCATGCCCATTAGGCCCCCTGGGGCTGGGATGGCAGACCAGAGAGGCCTCGCTAGAGGCTTAGGCCTTGGGGAAGTTGGGTCCCAAGTGAGGAGGTACTTGTGCCTCCTCCCATGGGTGACTTAGGGTCTCAGACCACTCCTAAAGAGGGAAGCCAAGCCGGGCCACTACTTGGGAAAAAGGCCCGGACGGGAGGAATACCGGCTATTCTTTAAAAATAATAATAAATTATAATATCTATTGATAAATGTACTCACCTTCAATTATTTAATCTATCATTTACTACGATAAAAATATAAACTTAAATGAATGTTTAATGCCTTCAAACTGTATCTTTAATTATGATCAGTATAATTAGGTTACCAAATCAGCATATAATTCCAGGATAAGTAATTTGTATCATTGCTGTACATCAGTATTTCATAGACTTTGGTATATTTTACTTATGGATTTTACTAATGTATTTGGAACAATTATCAAAAATTCACTATTTTAGATGAATTATTTTACACAATTTTCTGCTATTTTCAACAATTTTTTTTTATTTTCTGTATTAATTACATTTTAAAAATCAGAAAATATTAGATATTAATCCGTCAATAATAATATTAATCATCCTGATATATATTACTGATGTAGACTCTTCTACCATAACTGTGCAATGGTGTGTGAACGTCATGCAAGCAGCTGGCTACAAGCAGCTGGCTACAAGCACTGGCTACA
This sequence comes from Cherax quadricarinatus, assembly GCF_026875155.1. Classification (NCBI taxonomy): domain Eukaryota; kingdom Metazoa; phylum Arthropoda; class Malacostraca; order Decapoda; family Parastacidae; genus Cherax; species Cherax quadricarinatus. The sequence continues at coordinate 39,566,387 of NC_069436.1, read as the reverse complement.
AGCAGCTGGCTACAAGCAGCTGGCTACAAGCAGCTGGCTACAAGCAGTTGGCTACAAGCAGCTGGCTACAAGCAGCTTGCTACAAGCAGGAGCAGGACTTATCCTTCCCTCGCCTGGATCGAGTGGGAAAATTTCTAATTTCACAGCCTCCGTGTGACTCTTATGGTTTAACATTTACATTAGATTACGATAAAACAATTGTGAACGGCATCAATCTTTAATAGATGGTTTATCGTACGATGTGGTGTTCTGAAGCAGATACAATGACCTACCTATGAACAGGTGTTTTACCGACCATATAAACAACAATTATTTACCTCTGCCTAATAAAACAGGGTGTGAACACGAAGTGCCAGTCGACCATCAAACTTCTCCAGAATATGCAAACTGTATTACCACTGTTGTTGAGTTTGTCCATTTTGGAGAAAACATATAATACAATACCTGTAGCATTACAGACATTCCTTGTTAATAATTCTGATGAAAATTTGGCTGAGGTTGCTGGCTATACCTGTTGGAGTTGATGTGACAGCGTAATTGAAGCGTTGCAGCGAGCATCAGAAACTACATACAATTTTAGCCATTTCGTATCGTTCATGATTTACATGGGAATATTACTTCTGCAGTTATATATGAAACTCATCCTGTATAGCTCTTACTGAGAGGATTTACATTCAGTCAACTAAATCGACAGCATTGTATATTCTCTTTTATCCTAATATTTTAAATAATAGTATAACTCAGTAACTTCAGTGGCTAATTGCCATAGAAATACTTACAGTGTACAAAACGTTTGAAACAAACGAACTGAAGTGATTTCTAGATTCAATAAAGATGGCAAAAAAGAA
>NC_069436.1:39529562-39565039 GCF_026875155.1 Cherax quadricarinatus | reverse complement strand
GGACTGGATACAATATTATAAGGGTGGTAGTATACCTGACATAAGACTGGTAGAAGGGGTGGTTGTATACATGACACAGGAATGGTAGAAGAGGTGGTAGTATTCAGGACATAGGACTGGTAGAAGAGGTGGTAGTATACCTCTCATAGGAATGGTAGAAGGGGTTGTAGTATACCTGTCATAGGACTAATAGAAAGGGTGGTAGTATACCTGACATAGGACTGGTAGAAGGCGTGGTACTATACCTCACATACGACTGGTAGAAGGGGTGGTACTATACCTAACACAGGACTGGTAGTTGGCGTGGTACTATACCTCACATAGGACTGGTAGAAGGGTTGGTACTATACCTAACATAGGACTGGTAGAAGGGGTGGTACTATACCTAACATAGGACTGGTAGAAGGGGTGGTACTATACCTAACATAGGACTGGTAGAAGGGGTGGTACTATACCTAACATAGGACTGGTAGAAGGGGTGGTACTATACCTAACATAGGACTGGTAGAAGGCGTGGTACTATACCTAACACAGAACTGGTAGAAGGCGTGGTACTATACCTAACATAGGACTGGTAGAAGGGTGGTACTATACCTAACATAGGACTGGTAGAAGGGGTGGTACTATACCTAACATAGGACAGGTAGAAGGGTGGTACTATACCTAACAATAGGACTGGTAGAAGGGGTGGTACTATACCTAACATAGGACTGGTAGAAGGGGTGGTACTATACCTAACACAGGACTGGTAGAAGGGGTGGTACTATACCTCACATAGGACTGGTAGAAGGGGTGGTACTATACCTAACATAGGACTGGTAGAAGGGGTGGTACTATACCTAACATAGGACTGGTAGAAGGGGTGGTACTATACCTAACACAGGACTGGTAGAATGCGTGGTACTGTACCTCACATAGGACTGGTAGAAGGGGTGGTGGTATACCTCACAGAGGACTGGTAGAAGGGGTGGTAGTATACCTGACATAGGACTGGTAGAAGGTGTGGTAGTATACCTGACATATTCTGAGTATAAGCTAGAACCGCAGCCATAAGTTTTTAAGTTCAATTTAGAAAGATTTTTTAATAACAGCCATCAGAACAGCGCACTGTCAGCAGTAACGACTCTCAGAACAGCGCAGTGTCAGCAGTAACGACTCTCAGAACAGCGCACTGTCAGCAGTAACGACTCTCAGAACAGCACAGTGTCAGCAGTAACGACTCTCAGAACAGCGCAGTGTCAGCAGTAACGACTCTCAGAACAGCGCACTGTCAGCAGTAACGACTCTCAGAACAGCACAGTGTCAGCAGTAACGACTCTCAGAACAGCGCAGTGTCAGCCGTAACGACTCTCAGAACAGCACAGTGTCAGCAGTAACGACTCTCAGAACAGCACAGTGTCAGCAGTAACGACTCTCAGAACAGCGCAGTGTCAGCAGTAACGACTCTCAGAACAGCGCAGTGTCAGCAGTAACGACTCTCAGAACAGCACAGTGTCAGCAGTAACGACTCAGAACAGCACAGTGTCAGCAGTAACGACTCTCAGAACAGCACAGTGTCAGCAGTAACGACTCTCAGAACAGCACAGTGTCAGCAGTAACGACTCTCAGAACAGCGCAGTGTCAGCCGTAACGACTCTCAGAACAGCACAGTGTCAGCAGTAACGACTCTCAGAACAGCACAGTGTCAGCAGTAAACGACTCTCAAGAACAGCGCAGTGTCAGCAGTAACGACTCTCAAAAACAGCGCAGTGTCAGCAGTAACGACTCTCAGAACAGCACAGTGTCAGCAGTAACGACTCAGAACAGCACAGTGTCAGCAGTAACGACTCTGAGAAGAGCACAGTGTCAGCAGTAACGACTCTCAGAACAGCTCAGTGTCAGCAGTAACGACTCTCAGAACAGCACAGCGTCAGCAGTAGCGACTCAGAGCAGCACAGTGTCAGCAGCAACGACTCAGTACAGCACAGTGTCAGCAGTAAAGACTCAGAGCAGCACAGTGTAAGCAGTAACGACTCAGAGCAGCACAGTGTCAGCAGTAACGTCTCAGAGCAGCGCAGCGCAGCGTCAGCAGTAGCGACTCAGAGCAGCACAGTGTCAGCAGTAGCGACTCAGAGTTGCACAGTGTCAGCAGCGACGGTTCAGTGCAGCACAGTGTCAGCAGTCACGACTCAGAGCAGCACAGTGTCAACAGTAACGACTCGGAGCAGCACAGTGTCAGCAGTAAAGATTCAGAGCAGCACAGTGTCAGATGTAGCGACTCAGAGCAGCACAGTGTCAGCAGTAAAGACTAACAGCAGCACAGTGTCAGCAGTAGTGACTCAGAGCAGCACAGTGTCTGCAACAACGACTCAGAGCAGCACAGTGTCAGCAGTAACTACTCAGGGCAGCACAGTGTCAGCAGTAAAGACTCAGAGCAGCACAGTGTCAGCCGTAACGACTCAGAGCAGTACAGTGTCAGCAGTAACGACTCAGAGCAGTACAGTGTCAGCAGTAACGACTCAGAGCAGTACAGTGTCAGCAGTAACGACTCAGAGCAATACAGTGTCAGCAGTAACGACTCAGAGCAGCACAGTGTCAGCAGTAACGACTCAGAGCAGCACAGTGTCAGCAGTAACGACTCAGAGCAGCACAGTGTCAGAAGTAACGACTCAGAGCAGTACAGTGTCAGCCAGCAGTAACGACTCAGAGCAGAACAGTGTTAGCAGTAACGACTCGAGCAGTACAGTGTCAGCAGTAATGACTCAGAGCAGTACAGTGTCAGCAGTAACGACTCAGAGCAGCACAGTGTCAGCAGTAACGATTTTGAGCAGCACAGTGTCAGCAGTAACGACTCACAGCAGCACAGTGTCACCAGTAACGACTCAGTGCAGCACAGTGTCAGCAATAACGACTCAGTGCAGCACAGTGTCAGCAATAACGACTCAGTGCAGCACAGTGTCAGCAGTAACGATTCAGTGCAGCACAGTGTCAGCAGTAACGACTCAGTGCAGCACACTGTCAGCAGTAACGACTCAGAGCAGCACAGTGTCAGCAGTAACGACTCAGAGCAGTACAGTGTCAGCAGTAACGACTCAGAGCAGCACAGTGTCAGCAGTAACGACTCAGAGCAGCACAGTGTCAGTAGTAACGGGTCAGAGCAGTACAGTGTCAGCAGTAACGACTCAGAGCAGCACAGTGTCAGCAGTAACGACTCAGAGCAGCACAGTGTCAGCAGTAACGACTCAGTGCAGTATAGTGTCAGCAGTAACAACTCAGTGCAGCACAGTGTCAGCAGTAACAACTCAGTGCGCACAGTTCACAGTAACAACTCGTGCAGCACATGTCACAGTAAAACTCAATGCACCATGTCACAGTAACAATCATCAGCACAGTGTCACCCTTAAACTCAGTGCAGCACAGGTCACAGTAACGACTCATGCCCCCAAAGTGTAGCGTAACAACTCAGTGCAGCACAGTGTCGCAGTAAAATCAGGCAGCACAGTGTCGCAGTAAAACTCAGTGCAGACAGTGTCACATAAAATTCAGTTAGCACAGTGTCAGCATTAAAAAACTCAGTGCAGCACAGTGTCAGCAGTAACAAGTCAGTGCGACGTGTCAGCATAACAACTAGTGCAGCACAGTGTCGCAGTAACAACTCTGCAACACGTGTCCGTAAAAACTCAGTGCAGCACAGTGTCAGCAGTAACAAGTCGGCAGCACTTTTCACAGTAAAAGTCATCCACAGTGTCAGCAGTAACAACTCAGGAAGCACAGTGTCAGAAAAACAACCCCGTGGCAGACAGGGTCAGCATAACACTCACGAGCACAGTGTAGCAGTAAAACTCAGTGCGCACATTTGGCACAGTAACAATCGTGAGCACATGCACATAAAAACTCAGTCAGCACAGTGTAGCAGTAACAACTCAGTGCAGCACAGTTTCAGCAGTAACAATTCATGCAGCCAAAAAAAAAAAATAAAACTCGTGCAGCACAGTGTCAGCATAACAAGTCAGTGCAGCACAGTGTCACAGTAACAACTCAGTGCAACAGTTCACAGTAACAACTCATTGCAGCACAGTGTCAGCAGAAAACAACTCAGTGCAGCCAGTGTCACGTAACAATCAGTGCCACAGGGCAGCAGTAAAAACTTTTGGCAGCAAGTGCAGCAAAACAACTCGTGCAGCACAGGTAGCGGTAAAACCAGTCGCACATGTCAGCAGTAACAACTCAAAAACCCAAGTTCAGCCCTTACAATCATGCACACGTGTCAGCAGTAACAACTCAGTGCGCACGTGTCAGCGTAACAATCGTGCAGCACAGTGTCACAGTAAAAAACTCAGTGCAGCACATGTCACAGAAAACAACTCATGCAGCACAGTGTCCCCTAACAATTCAGGGCACAGTGTCCAGTAACAACTCATGCAGCACTTCAGCAGTAACAAGTCAGTGCAGCACAGTGCACAGTAACAACTCGTGCAGCACAGGTCAGCAGTAACAACTCAGTGCAGCACGGTAAAAGGTAAAAACTCATGCAGCACAGTGTCAGCAGTAACAACTCAGTGCAGCACAGTGTCAGCAGTAACAACTCAGTGCAGCACAGTGTCAGCAGTAACAACTCAGTGCAGCACAGTGTCAGCAGTAACAACTCAGTGCAGCACAGTGTCAGCAGTAACAACTCAGTGCAGCACAGTGTCAGCAGTAACAACTCATGCAGCACGTGTCCAGAAACAACTCATGCGCACAGTGTCAGCATAACAACTCAGTCCAACATGTCAGAGTAAAAACTCATGCTTACGTGTAAAGCATAACAACTCAGTGCAGCACTGGTCAGCATAAAAATCGGCAGTACAGTGCAGCAGTAAAACTCATGCAGCACTGTAGCAGAACAAGTCATCAGTAATTTGTCAGCAGTAACACTCAGTGCAGCCCTTGTCACAGTAACAACCAGGCAGTCATTCGCATAACAACTCGTGCAACATGCGCAGTAACAATCAGTGCATCAGTGTCGCAGTAACAACTCAGTGCCCGTGTCAGCAGTACAAGTCAGTGCATACAGTGTCAGCAGAAAACAACCAGTGCAGCAATTGTCACATAAAAAACTCAGTGCGCACAGTGTCAGCAGTAAAAACTCAGTGCAGTACAGTTAGCAGTTTAAAACTCATGCAGCACAGGTCGCAGTAACAACTCAGGCAGCACAGTGTCACTAACAACTCAGTGCGCAAGTTCGCTAAAAATCAGTGCACACAGTGTCCAGTAACAACCATGCAGCACAGTGTCAGCAGTAACAACCAGTCAGCACAGGTCACAGTAACAACCAGTGCAGCACAGTGTCACATAAAAACCGTGCACACGGGTTCATTTAAACAACTCAGTGCAGCACAGTGTCACATAAAACTCAGGCAGCACAGTGTCAGCAGTAACAACTCATGCAGCACGGTCCAAAAACAACCAGTTCACACAGGCGCAGTAAAAACTCAGTGCAGCACAGTGTCAGCATAACAACTCTGCGCACAGTGTCGCAGTAAAAAACTCAGTGCAGCAAGTTCAGCAGAAAACAACCAGTGCAGCAAGTTCAGCATAACAACTCAGTCAGCACAGGTCAATTTTAAAACCGCCACTACAAAAATTTCTTCAACCTGGAGCCTTATCACTATCTTCATTCTTATCATTATCTTCATTCTTATCATTATCTTCATTCTTATCATTATCTTCATTCTTATCATTATCTTCATTCTTATCATTATCTTCATTCTTATCATTATCTTCTTTTCTTATCATTTCATTCTTATTTTATCTTCTTTCTTACGTTATCTTCATTCTTAATTATCTTCATTCTTATCTTTATCTTCATTCTTATCATTTCTTCTTTCTTACTTTATTTTTTTTTCTTTCATTATCTTCATTTTTTCTTATCTCATTTTTATCATTATCTTATTCTTATCATTTTCTTAAACTTATCATATTTTCATTCTTAAATTGTTTCTTTTAATATTTTTAACCAATAAGATATTCACTTTTTATTTTCAATGGAATTTTAATGTTACAAACAAACCACGAAATATAAAAAAAAAACTTCTCATTTGAAAAAACCCTTTCTCCTTGAACTTATTCATATTTCATTTGGGTTGCTATATTGCAAATTTTCCCCAATAAAAACTTCAAATTCTTTTAAAATTTATGATTTTTAGGATAAAAAGTGAAAAAAGGGTGAGAGTCTGTTCAGATAACTGTGGGAAAACAAGTTTATGGAGACAAAAAGAGTACCAGAAGAAAGTGGTACCAACATTTTTATTTGGGCGTGAAGCTTGTGCTGTTAACATTGCAGTGAGGAGGAAGCTGTAGGCAGAACCTCTCTCAAGGGAGGTTCCTTGACGCTGGTGAGGGGCTCTTGATCTAAGGAAATGGATCTGTGCACCGGTTCCCTGTACTGTGCCTGAATACCTTCCATCCCCCCACATGCGCTGTATAGTCCTACGGGTTTAGCGTTTCCCATGATTATAATAATTATAATGTAGGCAGAGCAGATGTCTTGCCTGATAGCAATGCAAGGTAAGAATATTATGCAGAGAATCTGCAGCAGATACCTTGCCTGAGAACAATGTGTGTTAAGAATATTATGCGGAGAATTTGGAGCACAGAAACTAGAGGATGTAGAGAAAAAAGAAAAAAACTGTATAATTTACTGGACGGAGGAGAGCGAGGAATGTAATTTTCATAAGTGATATGGCTATTTTGAAAGACTGTATTGGATGGGAAAGAGGGTATGTAAAACCAGTGTGGAGAGGAGGGGTGTTACAAAATGGTGATATCTGTAAGGTATAGACATCTTCAGAGGATACTACAAGGTCTCCCTATTACAACCCAGGGACAATAAGGCTTGTTATCCTGGGTGTAAAGGGGAGCAAGGAGCAGAACAAACACAGCTGAATGACTTTGAAATATATTTTCCTTCACCAAGAGCAATGTGGATATTTAAAACTATGTACACTATATGCAGTTGGAAATGTATGTGTACAACATGGTTTAGGCAAGGCCATGACACAGCCTCGAGACAGAATGGACAACCGTGCTCAGCCAGCTCTATTATGGAAATGACAAGGGTAGACAGGCAAGTGGTGCCCACAACACCTCTACGATTGCCAGACCCACCTTCTCATTGGCTGAACCTGGGTACTGATCGAATGATGGGGCCCCATCGTTCGACCCTAGTACTGGTTCGTTGGTTGATGAGATAGCCTTTCAATGAGGGTGTGTACATGCGCCGAATAAAGGTTACATACTCTCTGCATACCACACCCCCTCTAGCATTCAGCTTGTTTCTGGTTTTTGTAACAAGTAGTCAGAAAGGATTCTGGTCCAGTTATCCTTTCAATTATGATAAATTTTAATAGTGGTTTAGGATAGCAACTGATAGGATGCTGAATAAAAATTGAGAAGTTTATTAACAAACTTGTCTAGGTGAAAAAAAATCGAAGTAAATGAATTTGATATAATTTAGGATATAAGTTCCTGCACTTCTCATGTAGTGCAAAGTTAAATTGTACGTATAGTGGTATAGTGCTGAAGGCATATTTCATAACAGTACGACTCTTAAGTCCAGTCTGGTACATTACTATCAAGTATAACTATTATTATTATAATCAAAAGAAGCGCTAAACTTAAATGCTAGTATATACAAGTGTGTGTGTGTGAATGTGCTTAAAGTGCTCGTTATGTCTCAGTAAGACTCGATTCGACCTTGACTTAAAAAGTGACTAACACTTGTCCACTATTAATCTATCTTCTCGACCATCAAGGCAATGAAAACAGCTTGCTTGAATAATGTGACGAAGCATTTGCCATCAGCAATAGTGTAACAAGCAGCAGCACAGCTTCAGGAACAAGGAGACAAAATATTGACCCTAACTAAGGACCATCAGCAGATCCTACATAAAAGGCATATAACTCCGTTATTACTGAATCTAGGTTCAGCATAACCAAATCCCCGACTACGACAGTGCGTAGATGCCACACAAAATACAGTATTTTGCAGCTAATTAGATGCATTTTTTCTATAAAATGTCTCAAAAAACCACCCTGCGTCCTATAAACTGAAGGTCAGTGACTTGAGCTAAAAGTTTGGGGTGTGGGGTGGGCTACATGTAGCTCTCACAGTTACCTCCGATGCTGAACCATTGAAACTAAAACAAATCTTATAAGCCGCGTCTTATAAGCCACGTCTTATAAGCTGCGAAATATGGTAGGTCAGAAGCTTTAGCTTGGGACCTAGGTTGACTTAGAGTGCCATTATGACACACAACCTCAGCAAAACGTCAAAGATCACTAAGTCTGAACAATGCAGAGTTACAAGAAGTATGTTCTGACTCACCAGCAAAGCCATACTCTACCAAAACAGAGGCTAAATAACGAACAAACACCCAGAGACGAGAGAGATCCCTGGAGAGATGTTTCCTGGACTAGAGGCAGATGGAGAGAGAGCGACTTCTTGACTACAGGCCTCACATCAAGTGATATCACATGACTCGCCCATGCTACTCCAGCAACGGTACAAAGTACACCTGACACAAACAAGTGAGCAGTAGTTAGCAAGGCAGTTTGCGACAGCAGACAGCCAATCACAACTCTTCAACAGCGAGCACAGTGAGAAGTGTAATATGTTACATACTTCCTACATACATAGCTAATATAATAAGTCAAATAATAATATAAAGCAGGATATTTTCATTTTAGCTATTAATGAAAATATCAGCAATATAAAATTATATGAAAACGTAAATATATACATATAACTTACATTATGTACAATGTGCCCCATTCAGGGGGCGCAATAAGGGGTGATACTAAGATGGTTGGAGGGAAGAGGGGGAAGGAGGTTTTTAACTGGTAGAAGCTTGTGCATCCAGCAGGCCTGTAAATGTGTTTCCTTTCTTAGGGTCACTTTACAGAGGTGTGCTACAAAAATCACTTTGCATAACATCATGCAGTCCAAACATTTATTTTTTTATTATTATCCAGACTGTGAAAGCTACTATTATAAATAATAGTGTTACGTTTTGGGTTGAATTCTCGTTTTTGTTCACTGCATCTTTATTGACATCTAGAAATCACTTCAGTTCGTTTGTTTCAAACGTTTTGTACACTGTAAGTATTTCTATGGCAATATCCACTGAAGTTACTCAGTTATACTATTATTAAAATATTAGGATAAAAGAGAATATATAATGCTGTCGATTTAGTTGACTGAATGTAAATCCTCTCAGTAAGAGCTATACAGGATGAGTTTCATAAATAACTGCAGAAGTAATATTCCCATGTAAATCATGAACGATACGAAATGGCTAAAATTGTATGTAGTTTCTGATGCTCGCTGCAACGCTTCAATTACGCTGTCACATCAACTCCAACAGGTATAGCCAGCAACCTCAGCCAAATTTTCAACAGCCTTGTTAACAAGGAATGTTTGTAATGCTACAGGTATTGTATTATATGTTTTCTCCAAAATGGACAAACTCAACAACAATGGTAATACAGTTTGCATATTCTGGAGAACTGTTTGATGGTCGACTGGCACTTCGTGTTCACACCCTGTTTTATTATGCAGAGGTAAATAATTGTTGTTTATATGGTCGGTAAAACACCTGTTCATAGGTAGGTCATTGTATCTGCTTCAGAACACCACATCGTACGATAAACCATCTATTAAAGATTGATGCCGTTCACAATTGTTTTATTGTAATCTAATGTAAATGTTAAACCATAAGAGTCACACAGAGGCTGTGAAATTAGAAATTTTCCCACTCGATCCAGGCGAGGGAAGGACAAGTCCTGCTCCTGCTTGTAGCCAGCTGCTTGTAGCCAGCTGCTTGTAGCCAGCTGCTTGTAGCCAGCTGCTTGTAGCCAGCTGCTTGCATGACGTTCACACACCATGCACAGTTATGGTAGAAGAGTCTACATCAGTAATATATATCAGGCTGATTAATATTATTATTGACGGATAATATCTAATATTTTCTGATTCTTAAAATGTAATTAATACAGAAAATAAAAAAAAATGTTGAAAATAGCAGAAAATTTTTAAAATAATTTCATCTAAAATATTGATTTTTGATAATTGTTCCAAATTCATTAGTAATATCCAGTAAGTAAAATATACCAAAAGTCTTATGAAATACTGATGTCAGGCAATGATTACAAATTACTTTAACTGGATTATATTCTGATTTGGATAATTAATTATACTGATCATAATTAAAGATACAGTTGAAGGCATTTAAACATTAATTAAAGTTTATATTTTTATCGTTAATTAAATTATATATTAAGATAATTGAAGGTGATTACATTTATCAATAGATGATTATAATTATTATTATTATTAAAGATTCCCCGGTATTCTCCCGGCCCGGGCCTTTTCCAAGTGGTGGCGCGGCCTTGGCTCCCTCTTTAGGGAGTGTCTGAGACCTAAGTCTCCCATGGGAGGAGGCACAAGTACCTCATCTTTGGGACCAACTGTCCCCAGGCCTAGCCTCAAGCTAGGCCTCTCTGGTCTGCCATCCCAGCCCCAGGGGGCCTAATGGGAATGACAGCCTTGTGAGCTGTAAGCTCTGGCTCAGGGACCTACCTGACCTAGAAGGGCTGGGCATGGTGTCGATGAGATGATTATAAAAACTGCGAATCATTCTAAATAATTATTAAAAGTGATAATTTATGATTATGAAATGATATATTAAATAATGATTATACCTTACTTGTGATAAATAAATATAATTTGTTAATTAAAGTTTAAAATAAGTGATCAGTATTATTTATAAGAAATAATTTAAAACTATTTATTACGATGATATAGTTGTTGCAAGAATCACGTTGTGAAATTAAAGTATAAATTAGTTTGTGTAAGAACAAATGCGATGTGATGAAGGAATGTTAAAATTAACTGGTGGAGAGAGAACAAAATATAACATAACTAAACAAGATAGTAAAACCGAATAAATGAGAGAGAGAGAGAGAGAGAGAGAGAGAGAGAGAGAGAGAGAGAGAGAGAGAGAGAGAGAGAGAGAGAGAGAGAGAGAGAGAGAGAGAGAGAGAGAAGAGAGGAGGAGGAGAGAGAGAGAGAGAGAGAGAGAGAGAGAGAGAGAGAGAGAGAGAGAGAGAAGAGAGAGAGAGAGAGAGAGAGAGAGGAGAGAGAGAGAAGGAGTGAGGAGGAGAGAGAGAGAGAGAGAGAGAGAGAGAGAGAGAGAGAAGAGAGAGAGAGAGAGAGAGAGAGACAGAGACAGACAGAGAGAGAGACAGACAGAGAGAGAGAGAGAGAGACAGACAGAAGAAGAAAGAGAGAGAGACAGACAGACAGACAGACAGACAGAGAGAGACAGAGAGAGACAGAGAGAGACACAGAGAGACAGAAAAGATAGATAGGTAGATAGACAGCAGATAGATAGATACATACATGCATATATACATACATACATACATACATACATACATACATACATACATACATACATACATACATACATACATACATACATACATGCATACATACATACATACATACATACATACATACATACATACATACATACATACATTCATACATACATACATACATACATACATACATACATACATGCATACATACATTCATACATACATACATACATACATACATACATACATACATGCATACATACATACATGCATACATACATACATGCATACATACATACATACATACATACATGCATACATACATACATACATACATACATAGATACATACATACATACATAGAGAGAGAGAGAGAGAACTAAGTGTGCAATTCTGGTGAACATTAAATGGTTGAGAGACCAGAGTAAACTCTGGCAACTGAGATAACTGTTGTGGGACTGACGATTTGCTGGTACAGCACATACATTATACAAGTGTATAATGCAGATACAGTGGAGGTATAATGCAGGTACACTGCAGGGCTAGAACACGTACACCGCACAGTGCAAAGTTAGTACCGATAAACAGGAAGTTGAAGCACGGTACACAGTGTAGGTATGCTACATGTACTCTGCAGGTTTACAAGGTAAACAATACCGACACAATCTAGCAACACAACAAAGACAGGTATTTTACCTTTCTGCTCTTTGAGGTATCATGTAGGTATACTACAAGTGTAGTAATAGTACAGTGTAGATAAACAAGATATAATACTGGTACACTAACGTGCAATACAGGTACACTAGAGTATTGATGTACTAAAGTAGAGTACAGGTACACTAGGGTACAGCATTGGTGCACTAAAGTACAGTACATGTACGCTAAAGTATAGTACTGGTGCACTGAGGTAAAGTACAGGTACACTAAGGTACATTACTGGTGCACTGAGGTACAGTACAGGTACACTAAGGTACAGTACTGGTGCACTAAGGTAAAGTACACGTACACTAAGGTGACAGAAATAAGACAAGAGAGAGAGGGGTGGGTTGATTGCATCTTTTTGGACTGCAAGAAGGCCTTCGACACAGTTCCTCACAAGAGGTTACTGCAAAAGCTAGAGGATCAGGCACACATAACAGGAAAGGCACTGCAATGGATCAGAGAATACCTGACAGGGAGGCAACAACGAGTCATGGTACGTGACGAGGTGTCAGAGTGGGCGCCTGTGACAAGCGGGGTTCCACAGGGGTCAGTCCTAGGACCTGTGTGTTTTGGTATTTGTACGACATAAGGGAAAGGGATAGACCAAATTTCCCTTTTTTGCGGAGTGAACTAAGAGAAAATCAAATGGATGAGGATCAGGCAAGCTAAAAAGGGAGACCTGGAAGGCTACAACCTGGTCCAGCAACTGGCATTGATTTCCCCCCGCCAAATGCAAAGTTGAAGTTTGGGAAGGGCAAAAAAGACCGCAGCACAATTGTTTAGAGGGCCAAAGAGCAAACTCACTAAGGAAAAAAAATTTGGGGGTGAGTTTTAAACCGAGCTATTCCCGAGGCGCATATCAACAATAACTGCGTAGCATAGGGGCCCGGCAAAACCTACGGATAGTGTTCCCCAACCCAGTAAGGGTGTTTAAGACTTTTACATTTAAGTCAGGCCCATACTGGAGTATGCAGCACCAGTTTGGGAATCCACACCTGGTCAAGCACGTCAAGAAAATTTGAGAAGTGCAAAGGTTTGCAACAAAGACTTTCCCCAGGTACGGGTTTCCTACGAAGAAAGGTGAGGGAAAAAGGCCTGGGGACACTGGGGGCGGGGGGTCTTGGAGACATGTAAAGAGTATAAAAAAACGCGCGGGAAAAACAAGGGGACAAAGACGGGATGTTCCAGGGGAAGGGGGGCACGACACAAGAGGTCACAACTGGAGTTGAAGAAATCAGTGAATTAAAGGGGTGTTAGGAAGTATTTCTTAGTCATAGAGTAGTAGGCCGTGGAAATAGCCTGGAAAGCGCGTAGTGGAGGGGGAACCCTACGTATTTTAAGGCGAGGTATGATAAAGTCATGGAGCAGCGAGAGAGAGGACCTGTACAATCAGCGAAGAGGCGGGGCCAGGACTATGACTCCACCCCTGCAACCACAAATAGGTGAGTCGTATTGGTCATGACGTACATACAAGTACACTAAGGGACGTTTAAGGGGGACGCAAAGTAAATTTCTGGCACTAAGGTAATAAGGTACCTAAATTAGTACTGGTACATAAGGTACGATAGGGCGCTAAAGTATTTTCTGGTCACTAAGGTACAGTACAGGTCAAATAAGGTAAGTACAGGGCACTAAAGGTAAGTACAGGTACGCTAAATTATGTACTATACACTAAGGGACAGTTAGGTACGCTAAAGTATGTACGGTTTTTCTAAAAGGGACAGTAAAGGTACACTATACAGTACAGGTACCTAAGGGACAGTACAGGTTTCACTAAGGGCAGTACAGGTACCACTGGTCAGTACAGGTACGCTAAAATTTTAGTCTCACTAAGGTACAGTATGGTACGCCCCAAAATATACTACTTGTACATTTGGGTAACTTATGGTACCTAATTTTAGTTGGTACACTAAGGTCAGTTAGGGTTACGCTAAATTTTAGCACTGGTCATAAGGTTCAGTAAGGTAAAGAAAAATTTTGCCTGGACACTTTTTGGGACAGTATAGGTAGTTAAAATTTGCACGGTACAAAATTAAGGGGGCAGTTTGGGGACACTACGGGAATAAAGGTTTATTTTTTGATACATTGCTTTCATAATTGACAAAATAAGCGAAGATTCAGTGGTGAAATTATTTTTTCTCTATTGTTTTGAGATGTATTGGTGATTAAGATGATGTTGAACGTCTCTCAGCACAATTACACTTTAAAAGATAAATGTAGACAAATCTTAGTTACTCTGGAGACAACGTCGACATAACTGTGTACAGTACAATTATGCTATATCTATGTACAATACAGTTATATTATAACTGTGCAAGAAAGGTATAAAATACCGACAATATAAAAGTTAAGGCACATGTGCAACATCTGGATATCTTTATTGTAGACGTTTCGCCATCCAGTGGCTTTATCAATACAGATTCTAAGACATACTTAAAAGACAGTAGAACTATATACAAAAGATGAGGTAATCAGCCTTGGAGTTGGTGTTCACAGCATCGTGGTGGAGGAGAATCTGGAGCAAAGACAAGAAGACTGGTGGTTATATAGGCGTCAGTGGATAAGGACGTGTAGCAGACGAAGACATAGTCAGTGGTAGGCGGGATTCCCCAGTGGAAGTAGGTCCTACCTAAAGGGATGGGTTAGTTGAAGTAGCCGCGAAGAAGGGCGTTGTAGACGTCCTCTGAACCAAGATTCCATGATGGTGTAATGTCTGACAAGTTGTGCACCACTCCGCCGCCAATGCCCCTAGCACATAAGAAAAAGCTGACCTAGCACATTTACCCTCCTTGCCAAACTTCCACTATGAAGCAATATAGAATGCTTGTTTCTTGCTGCCTTAAGCATAGACAACAATGTACACCTTTAACATGGTAATAAAGTGGGTGCCGGATTTCTTGAATTGTCCTGCTAAGGTAAGGGATTGATTGTCTCTTATTTAAACTACACGCTTGCAACATTGGTCTCTTGCTAAGAAGTCATATGACCCATCACATGCTCGTACTGGTACACGCTGGTTAAACATCTGTTGGTAATTACTTGATGTAGCAGCAAACAAGATGCTTGTCCCTTCTGAGAGGGCTGGGTCCCTCAGGCTGAAAAGGGCTGAAAGGGGCTGAAGGAAGCTGAAAATTCCTCCACAACAGCAACAGTACTGGTAAACTACAACAGAAGTTAGGTACAGTACAGCAACAGTACTGTTACACTACAGCAGCAATACTGGTACAGTACAGCAGCGATACTGATACACTACATGAGCAGTACTGGTACACTACAGGAGCAGTACTGTTGCAGTACAGGAGCAGTATGGGTACACTACATGAGCAGTACTGGCACACTACAGGAGCAGAACTTTTACAGTACAGGAGTATTACTGGTACACTACTGGAGCAGTATTGGTACACTACAGTAGCAATACTGGTACACTACAAGAGCAGTACTGGTCTTAGCTTTTGCTTTGTCAACTAACTTAAGCTTAAGGCTTCCAGTGATAGCCTTGTTTCCGAGCTCTGGGACTCTTCTAACGCTCTGGGAACAACAGGTCATGTGAATCAGAAGTTCATTGGAGAGATCTAAGGTCGTCAAGGCATGACAAGAACAAATGTGTATGCATGCTGTTGCCAAAACGGGGTTATATTGTTCGGTGTCACGATTGTCATTGCTTGGGAAGTAGTTAAGGCGTACACTCTTGACATCCAAGTCAAAGTTGACTTCTTCCCGCTTTCCCATGCATATCCGCAGAATTTGAGGGTTTCTGATGTTAGTGTTATCACTTCCTCTGTCAGGGACGTGGCCGGCGAAAGACACTTCACTAATCCTTGTTTACCTTGAGCTGGATAGTCGGGTGGGCAAGAGAGAGGTTGCCTACTCTCAGCCTGATGATGCAGCTGACCTTGACACATATTCATCAGAAGTAGTCTGTGTGTACGGGAATGCAAGTATAGAATGAGTGATGTGTATATTCTCAAGTAATGGTGACGCAGGAGGCCGCTCACCGTCATGAAGGATTGCTGGGTTGGTGCATGCCTCTAAGTACTGGCGAGGCGTTCTGCAACCCTTCGTGTCACGGGGCGTATCGAGCACAAAACAGTTTTATAACGCCAAGCATTACCAACAATCCTCATTTTATTACGTTTTATCCTTTGTATAATCTTTTTGCTGCACGGGGGAAAGGACGTGTAGCCATCACAGCATCCACGGGCACTGTACCTTCAGCTTGCCTTCCAAGAGTGCTAAAGGGAGACAGGTAGAAAAATGCAGCATCGATATACTAAAGGAACAGTATTGGTACGCTATAGAAGTACTTCAGATACAATACTGTACTGTAATATACAGTACTGTATCTGAAGTGTACCAGTACGGTACCTATAGTGAATCAGTACTGTGGCTGTAGTATTATTGCTGTACCTATAGTGTCCCAGAGCTGCATCTGCAATGTACCAGTAAATACTTGTGCAGTATATCACTAGTGCACCAATGCTGTAACTGTAGTGTACCAGTATTGTACATGTAGTGCGTCAATAATATACAGTACTATATTTGTAGTATACCAGTGCTGAACCTGTGGTGTACAAGTACAACAAGGTACATTTCTGGCACACTACATGTACAATACTGGTACACAGTTGCAGCACTGGTGCACTAGTGATATAATGTACAAGTGTTTACTGGTACATTGCAGATGAAGTTCTGGGACACTAAAGGTACAGCACTAGCATACTACAGACACAGTACTGGTTCACTATAAGTACTGTACTGGTACACTTCAGATACAATACTGTACATTACAGGTAATTTTACTGGGAGACTTCAGATTGAGTACTGCTATATTACAAGGACAGTAGTGTACAACAGAGGCACCGTGCTGGTAATGAACTTGAAAACAACAGGTACAGCTTAGGTTCACTAGATAGATCACTGGTACACTACAGGTAATACTAGTATTAGGACAGGTCTTCCAAGCAACAAGAAAAATGTAAAGCACTGCAACAGACCTACTGGCACATGGTTACAAAACAGAATCTTCGGTAGAACGAAACCCCCCATTGGGCAGAGCCCAGTACTGCTTCCGTAGTGTACCAGTACTGCTTCCGTAGTGTACCAGTACTGCTTCCGTAGTGTACCAGTACTGCTTCCGTAGTGTACCAGTACTGCTTCCGTAGTGTACCAGTACTGCTTCCGTAGTGTACCAGTACTGCTTCCGTAGTGTACCAGTACCGCTTCCGTAGTGTACCAGTACTGCTTCCGTAGTGTACCAGTACTGCTCCCGTAGTGTACCAGTACTGCTCCCGTAGTGTACCAGTACTGCTCCCGTAGTGTGCCAGTACTGCTCCCGTAGTGTACCAGTACTGCTCCCGTAGTGTACCAGTACTGCTCCCGTAGTGTACCAGTACTGCTTCTGTAGTGTACCAGTACTGCTTACGTAGTGTACCAGTACTGCTTCCGTAGTGTACCAGTACTGCTTCCGTAGTGTACAAGTACTGCTTCCGTAGTGTACCAGTACTGCTTCCGTAGTGTACCAGTACTGCTTCCGTAGTGTACCAGTACTGCTCCCGTAGTGTACCAGTACTGCTCCCGTAGTGTACCAGTACTGCTCCCGTAGTGTACCAGTACTGCTCCCGTAGTGTACCAGTACTGTTTCCGTAGTGTACCAGTACTGCTTCCGTAGTGTACCAGTACTGCTTCCGTAGTGTACCAGTACTGCTTCCGTTGTGTGCCAGTACTGCTTCCGTAGTGTACCAGTATTGCTCCCGTAGTGTACCAGTACTGCTTCCGTAGTGTACCAGTACTGCTTCCGTAGTGTACCAGTACTGCGTCTGTAGTGTACCAGTACTGCTTCCGTAGTGTACCAGTACTGCTCCCGTAGTGTACCAGTACTGCTTCCGTAGTGTACCAGTACTGCTCCCGTAGTGCACCAGTACTGCTCCCGTAGTGTGCCAGTACTGCTTCTGTAGTGTACCAGTACTGCTTCCGTAGTGTACCAGTACTGCTTCTGTAGTGTACCAGTACTGCTTCCGTAGTGTACCAGTACTGCTTCTGTAGTGTTCCAGTACTGCTTCTGTAGTTTACAATATTGCTTCTGTAATGTACCAGTACTGCTCCTGTAGTATGAAAGCACTGCTACTGAAGAGTACCAATAATGCTTCTGTAGTGTACAAGTAATGCTTCTGTAGTGTACAAGCACTGCTCCTGTAGTGTACCAGAACTGCTTATGTTGTGTATCAGCACTTCTTCTCTAATGTACAAGCACTGCTTCTGTAGTGAACAAGTACTACCTCTTTAGTATACAAGTATTGCTTCTGTAGTGTACGAGTACTGCTTCTGTACTGTACCAGTACTGCTTCTGTAGTTTACCAATATTATTCCTGTAGTGCACGAGTACTGCTTCTGTACTGTACCAGTACTGCTTCTGTAGTTTACCAATATTATTTCTGTAGTGCACGAGTACTGCTTCTGTACTGTACCAGTACTGCTTCTGTAGTTTACCAATATTATTTCTGTAGTGTACAAGCACTGCTTCTTTAGTGTACAAGTACTACCTCTGTATTATACAAGTATTGCTTCTGTAGTGTACAAGTACTACCTCTGTAGTATACAAGTATTGCTTCTGTAGTGTACGAGTACTGCTTCTGTACTGTACCAGTACTGCTTCTGTAGTTTACCAATATTATTCCTGTAGTGTACGAGTACTGCTTCTGTAGTATACAAGCACTGCTTTTGTATGCAAGTATTGCACCTGTAGTGTACAAGCACTGCTTGTGTAGTGTACCACTACTGCTCTTGTAACGTACAAGCAATGCTTCTGTAGTGTACCAGTACTGATTCTGTAGTGTATCAGTATTGCTTCTGTAGTGTACAAGCACTACACCTGTAGTATACAAGTATTGCTTCTGAAATGTACCAGTACTGCTTCTGCAGTGTACAAGAACTGCTCCTGCTCTTGTAGTGTACAGTACCGCTTCTGCATTGTATCAGTAATGCTTCTGTAGTGTACAAGCACTGCTCCTGTAGCGTGCCATTACTGCTTCTGTAGTGCACCAATACTGCTTCTGTAGTGCACCAATACTGCTTCTGTAGTGTGCCAGTACTGCTTCTGTATTGTACCAGTACTGCTTCTCTAGTGCACAAGCACTGCTCCTGTAGTGTACCAGCACTGCTTCTGTATTGTATCAGTACTGCTTCTGTAGTGTACAAGTATTGCTTCTGTAGTGTACCAGTACTGCGTCTGTGGTGTACCAGTATTGCGTCTGTAGTGTACCAGTATTGCTCGTGTAGTGTTCCAGCATTGCTTCTATAGTGTACCAGTATTGTTTCTGTCGCGTACAGACGCTGCTCCTGTAGTATACCAGTACTACTCCTGTAGTGTATCAGTATTCTTATAGTTAATCGTTGTAGTATTTGTACAGTATTTTTAGTCAGCGAAAGGACTTCCTTATGATCAGAAAAATGAAAAAAAAAAAAAATGTAACTCATTAAGGAAAAATAATAGCGAGAAAATTAAAAAGTATTTAATTAAATATAAAAAATTGCCGCTGTGAGGTTTATATATGATGCTGAGACAAGAGATTTTACTTAAAGCAAAATGTTTCGTTCAGTTGTAGTGTAGGTACGATCTTGTTTTTCCATGGTAGACAGTGGTAGTCTGATTACATGTAGATGTAGAATTTCCTGTAACTTCTGGTTCACAGAATCTCGCTTCAGGTCGCGAGGAAAAGATGAGGAATCATTATGTCCTGCTTAGTCGTGTCGTCGAGGATCTACCTCCCGAAATATCGAGCGTCTGCTGCGGAAGACCACGCCTGCTGCACAACTGGCAATAACAATAAAAACACTGGTTACATGATGGTTATTAAATTATAACATTAAGAAATGACAAAGCGTAGTAATTGTACTTCAGTGTCATTACTGGTAATCAAGTAAAAACAAATATAAACAATATTCCTGGTTCATCGCCTTACCTGATGGGAAGAGTGGAAATAAAAAAAAAACCGACACGAAGAAGTCAGGCGTTTTATAGCGGCCCGCTAGATGGCAGTGAAGTTGGTGACACACTGTAATAGTCTCTCGAAACCTAAAATACCAGTAATTCAATATGCCTGCTTTTACCTCACAGTCATTCAAACGTTATTATTGAGCCTTACCATTCTCAGTAAGGGATTCCTGTGAGTCCTTCCACAAACATTAAGGGAAGCTATTGAGCTCTACCAATAATGTTTTAAGATACAAGAGACTCCTTCCTTAACCTAACCTTGTCAAACAAAAACAAAAAAAAATCAAACAATGCAAGTGAGTCCTGGCAATTAATGAGCCCTGCCACTAATATTAAGGTCAACTAATGAGCCCTGCCACTAATATTAATGTCAACTAATGAGCCCTGCCACTAATATTAAGGTCAACTAATGAGCCGTGCCGCTAATATTAATGTCAACTAATGAGCCCTGCCACTAATATTAAGGTCAACTAATGAGCCCTGCCACTAATATTAATGTCAACTAATGAGCCCTGCCACTAATATTAAGGCCAACTAATGAGCCCTGCCACTAATATTAATGTCAACTAATGAGCCCTGCCACTAATATTAATGACAACTAATGACCTGCCTCACTAATATTAATGTCAACTAATGAGCCCTGCCACTAATATTAAGGTCAACTAATGAGCCCTGCCACTAATATTAATGTCAACTAATGAGCCCTGCCACTAATATTAAGGCCAACTAATGAGCCCTGCCACTAATATTAAGGCCAACTAATGAGCCCTGCCACTAATATTAAGGCCAACTAATGAGCCCTGCCACTAATATTAAGGCCAACTAATGAGCCCTGCCACTAATATTAAGGCCAACTATTGAGCCCTGCCACTAATATTAAGGCCAACTAATGAGCCCTGCCACTAATATTAAGACCAACTAATGAGCCCTGCCACTAATATTAAGGCCAACTAATGAGCCCTGCCACTAATATTAAGGCCAACTAATGAGCCCTGCCACTAATATTAAGGCAACTAATGAGCCCTGCCACTAATATTAAGACCAACTAATGAGCCCTGCCACTAATATTAAGGCCAACTAATGAGCCCTGCCACTAATATTATGGCCAACTAATGAGCCCTGCCACTAATATTAAGGCCAACTAATGAGCCCTGCCACTAATATTAAGACCAACTAATGAGCCCTGCCACTAATATTAAGGCAACTAATGAGCCCTGCCACTAATATTAAGCCAACTAATGAGCCCTGCCACTAATATTAAGGCCAACTAATGAGCCCTGCCACTAATATTAAGGCCAACTAATGAGCCCTGCCACTAATATTAAGACCAACTAATGAGCCCTGCCACTAATATTAAGGCCAACTAATGAGCCCTGCCACTAATATTAAGGCCAACTAATGAGCCCTACCACTAATAAGGCTATCTAATAAGCCCTGCCACTAATTTTAAGGCCAACTAATGAGCCCTGCCACTAATATTAAGGCCAACTAATGAGCCCTACCACTAATAAGGCTATCTAATAAGCCCTGCCACTAATTTTAAGGCCAACTAATGAGCCCTGCCACTAATATTAAGGCCAACTAAACAGTCCTGCCATTAATATTAGGGCCAACTAATGAGCGCTGCCACTAATATTAAGGCCAACTAATGAGCCCTGCCACTAATATTAAAGCCAACTAATGAGCCCTGCCATTAATATTAAAGCCAACTAATGAGCCCTGCCACTAATATTAAGGCCATCTAATGAGCCCTGCCATTAATATTAAAGCCAACTAATGAGCCCTGCCACTAATATTAAGGCCATCTAATGAGCCCTGCCATTAATATTAAAGCCAACTAATGAGCCCTGCCACTAATATTAAGGCCAATTAATGAGCCCTGCCACTAATATTAAGGCCAACTAAACAGTCTTGCCATTAATATTAGGGCCAACTAATGAGCGCTGCCACTAATATTAAGGCCAACTAATGAGCCCTGCCACTAATATTAAGGCCAACTAATGAGCCCTGCCACTAATATTAAGGCCATCTAATGAGCCCTTCCATTAATATTAAGGCCAACTAATGAGCCCTGCCACTAATATTAAGGCCAACTAATGAGCCCTGCCACTAATATTAAGACCAGCTAAAGATTCCTGCCACTAATATTAAGGGCGACTAATAAGCCCTGCCATTAATATTAAGGTCAACTAATAAGCCCTGCCACTAATATTAAGGCCAATTAATGAGCCCTGCCATTAATATTAAAGCCAACTAATGAGCCCTGCCACTAATATTAAGGCCAATTAATGAGCCCTGCCACTAATATTAAGGCCAACTAAACAGTCCTGCCATTAATATTAGGGCCAACTAATGAGCGCTGCCACTAATATTAAGGCCAACTAATGAGCCCTGCCACTAATATTAAGGCCATCTAATGAGCCCTTCCATTAATATTAAGGCCAACTAATGAGCACTGCCACTAATATTTGGGCCAACTAATGATGCCTGCCACTAATATTAAGGCCAACTAATGAGCCCTGCCACTAACATTTGGGCCAACTAATGAGGCCTGCCGTTAATATTAAGGCCAAATAATGAGCCCTTCCTCTAATATTAAGGTCATCTAATGAGCCCTGTCATTAATATTACGATACATTAGTAAGTCTTCTCAATATCATTGAAGTATACGTCTGAGTTTTTGCATTAACATCAGTTCACACCAGTAAGTTCTTCCAATAAAATTAAGGAAGTCTTTTAAATCTTTCTGTTGATATTAGAGGATACTATTGAGAACTTCCATTAAGGGATTCTAAGGAGTTCTTCCATTAAGGGATGCGAGAGAGTGCTGCCATTAAGGGATGGAAATGGTTTGTGTAGTTGTTTGTGATCCGGTGATGTTTGTGATCCAGTGTTGTCTGTGATAGTATTGTCTGTGATGCAGTGTAGTCTTTGGTCCAGTGTTGTCTGTGATCCAGTGTTGTCTGTGATGCAGTGTTGTCTGTGATACAGTGTTGTCTGTAATCTCGTGTTGTCTGTGATGCAGTGTTGTCTTTGATCCAGTGTTGTCTGTAATCCAGTGTTCTCTGTGATCTAGTGTTGTTTGTGATCCAGTGTTGTCTGTGTCCCATATAGAGTGTGATGCAGTGTTGTCTGTGATCCAGTGTTGTCTGTGATGCAGTGCTGTCTGTGATGCAATGTTGTTTGTGATCCAGTGATGTCTGTGATCCAGTGTTATCTGAGATCCAGTGTTGTCTGTGATCCAGTGTTGTCTGTGATCCAGTGATGTTTGTGATCCAGTGTTGTCAGTGTTCAGTGGTCAGTCGTCAGTGTTCAGTGGTCAGTCGTCAGTGTTCAGTGGTCAGTCGTCACGTGAGGTCACAGACCCTGAGCTGCTTTGGGGATTAGCGTGGACGGTTACAAAGCATGGCTTGCTTCTGCAGTGTTTTAAAAACTGAGTTTGGAGAGTTGAAGGAGGAGGTCTTGCTTCTCCAGGAGGAGATTAGGAGGCTGAAGGTCCACCTCAATGGGCCTGGGAGAGAGTGTGAGGTGGTTGGAGATGTGGGGGGAAAGAGCTTCTAGCAGTAGGTGCAGTCTGTCTCTCACTGTGAGGAGGGTGTAGGTGGGGAGGTAGCAACGGGTACCACAGTGAGGGGCAGCCCCGCACCTGCACAAGTGGCGAGTTTTTCACAGTAATGGAGGCGCATCAGAGTAAGGAAAGTTAAGAGTGAAGATCTGAAGGTAGAAAAACGCTTCTCTGTTCCCAGGGTGAATGTACTTCAGTGGCCAGTGAAGGTAAGGGACTACTGCCCCTGCTAATGAAGGTTTAAGCGCATTCTTGTGTTGGTGACTCTCAGTAAGATATTGACCGTGCTTTTTGTAATAGGAATAAGAAAATAGAGAAGTGTTGCTTCCCCGGAGCTGTGTTGGGGACATTGTCAACAGACTGGGTAATATCATGTCGGTAATGGAACAAGCCCATTATCTGTCTCAGTGCTGGTGGGAAAAGATATTGGGAAGGGGAGGAGAGAAGAGGGTGCTAGATAAGTACAGGGCAGCTATAGATTTCATTAAGTCTAAGGAGGGATCCCAATTTATATGTAGCATCTTGCCTAGAAGGGGAGTAGGAAATGAATTTGGGTTTTCTAGGCAATTGGTGTAAATTGCCTGGGTAACAGATACTGCAAGGAACTTGCAATCCCATTCATTGACAAATGGGAAAAACTTTTGGCAAACAGATATGTATGCAAGGGATTTGGGGGGCATCTCTCTGGGCAGGGGTGGTAGCACTGCAGACTCGATTGAGAAGGCCATTGGTGAAATGCCTATGATTTTAAACTGATGGAAGATAGAGGTATGGGTGTGTGTGGGAAACAAGTAGGTTGCAACACTAGGGTTGGAAACAGTAAATGTATAAAAGGCATTCACATAAGTTATAAATAAAGACAATAGAACAGTTTAGAAAACAAAGGGACAGCAGAGGGGAGCAAGGGACTAGCTCCCTTAAGGTTTACTATACTAATAGCAGGAGTGTTAGAAATAAGATAGAAAGAGCTAAGATTTAAAAGCAAAATGCAGAAACATAGATAATTATTGCTATAACAGAGACCTGGCTCAATCTGAAAGATAGAGAGATGCCATCTGAATGTCACATACAAGCTTTTAAATTATTCCACACTGACAGGGGCAACAGGGAAAGGGGGTGGAGTACGATGTATGTCAGAGACAATTTAAATTGTTGTGTTAGACAAGATATTAAATAGAAGCGTCAGCCACTGAATCTGTTTGGTTACAGCTTCTCGAGGCCGAGAAAAAAATAATTTGGGTGTGATTTACAGGGCCCCAAATCTTGATAGGAGTGCAGTAAAACTTCTATGGGGCGAAATTCGTAAGGCACTACAACGAAAATGTTGTGCTAATGGGAGATTTCAACTATAGACAGATTGACTGGAGCAATTTGACAGGAAATTTAGAGTCGGTGACATTCTTGATACGATCCAGATTGTTTTTTAAAACAGTTTGTGACAGAGCCAACTAGGGGAAATAACCTCCTTGACTTGGTTCTTGCCAGTAGGAAACACTAATTAATAATCTTGAGGTTAATGATGAGCTTGGGGAGAGTGATCACAAATCACTCATTTTAAACATATCATGGAATTCCCCTAATAATGGCAATCAAGTCTCCGTCCCTGACTTTCGCTTGGCTGATTTCATAGGACTGAAAAATTACTTAGGTGCTGAACTGGAATGACCTGACTAGGGGTCAGGTAGGTGGTGATGGTTGCCGATATGATGCTTTCCAGGGCATAGTTCTAGCTGCTCAGTCAAATTATGTTCCAAATAGGGAAATCAGATCAAACAAAAATGATCCTAAATGATGAACAATAGATTAAAATATCTGATTGTCAAAAGAGAGGCATATATAGGCAAATCAAAAGAGGAGAGGGGCAATTAAGAAATCGATATATTCAGTTAAAGAGAGAAATAAAAAAGGGAATTAGAAAAGCAAAAAGAGATTATGAGGTTAAAAGTTGCAAGAGAATCGAAGACTAACCCAAAAGGATTCTTTCAGGTATACAGAATAAGATCAGGGACAAGATAGGCCCACTCAAAAGTTCCTCGGGTCAGCTCACTGACAGTGATAAGGAAATGTGTAGAATTTTTTAACACATACTTCCTCTCAGTTTTTACACAGGAGGATACAGTGATATTCCAGTAATGATAAATTATGTAGAACAGGACGATAATAAACTGTGCACTATTAGGGTCACAAGTGACATGGTCCTTAGGCAAATAGATAAATTAAAACCTAACAAATCCCCAGCCCTGATGAACTGTATGCAAGGGTTCTAAAGGAATGTAAAGAGGAGCTTAGCACACCTTTGGCTAATCTTTTCAACATATCACTACAAACTGGCATGGTGCCAGATAAGTGGAAAATGGCAAATGTGATACCTATTTTCAAAACAGGTGACAGGTCCTTAGCTTCGAACTATAGACCAATAAGCCTAACCTCCATAGTGGAAAATTTATGGAATCAATAATTGCCGAGGCAGTTTCGTAGCCACCTTGAAAAGCATAAATTAATCAACGAATCTCAGCATGGTTTTACAAAGGGACGTTCCTGCCTTACGAATTTATTAACTTTTTTCACTAAGGTATTTGAGGAGGTAGATCATGGTAACGAATATGATATTGTGTATATGGACTTCAGTAAGGCTTTTGACAGGGTCCCACATCAGAGACTATTGAGAAAATTAAAGCACATGGAATAGGAGGAGAAATTTTTCCTGGATAGAGGCATGGTTGACAAATAGGCAGCAGAGAGTTTGCATAAATGGGGAGAAATCAGAGTGGGGAAGCGTCACGAGCGGTGTTCCACAGGGGTCAGTGTTGGGCCCCCTGCTGTTCACAATCTACATAAACGACATAGATGAGGGCATAAAGAGCGACATCGCAAGTTTGCCGATGACACCAAATAGGCCGTCGAATTCATTCTGACGAGGACATTCGAGCACTCCAGGAAGATTTGAATAGACATGATGCAGTGGTCGAGAAGTGCAGATGCAGTTTAATATAGACAAATGCAAAGTTCTAATGTTGGACAGGACAATAACCATGCCACATATAAACTAAATAATGTAGATCTTAATATTACGGATTGCGAAAAAGATTTAGGAGTTCTGGTTAGCAGTAATCTGAAACCAAGACAACAGTGCATAAGTGTTCGCAATAAAGCTAATAGAATCCTTGGCTTCATATCAAGAAGCATAAATAATTAGGAGTCCTCAGGTTGTTCTTCAACTCTATACATCCTTGGTTAGGCCTCATTTAGATTATGCTGCACAGTTTTGGTCACCGTATTACAGAATGGATATAAATTCTCTGGAAAATTACAAAGGAGGATGACAAAGATGATCCCATGTATCAGAAACCTTCCCTATGAGGATAGACTAAGGGCCCTGAAACTGCACTCTCTAGAAAGACGTAGAATTAGGGGGGATATATTGGGGTTTATAAGTGGAAGACGGGAATAAATAAAGGGATGTAAATAGTGTGCTGATAATATCTAGCCTAGACAGGACTCGCAGCAATGGTTTTAATTTGGGAAAAATTCAGATTCAGGAGGGATATAGGAAAGTACTGGTTTGGTAATAGAGTTGTGGATGAGTGGAACAAACTCCCAAGTACCGTTATAGAGGCCAGAACGTTGTGTAGCTTTAAAAATAGGTTGGATAAATACATGAGTAGATGTGGGTGGGTGTGAGTTAGACCTGATAGCTTGTGCTAACGGGTCGGTTGCCGTGTTCCTCCCTTGAGTCAATGTGACCTGACCTGACTAGGTTGGGTGCATTGGCTTAAGCCGGTAGGGACTTGGACCTGCCTCGCATGGGCCAGTAGGCCTTCTGCAGTGTTCCTTCGTTCTTATGTTCTTATGTTCTTATGTTCTTATGTCTGTGGCCCATATAGAGTGTGATCCAGTGTTGTCTGTGATCCATTGTAGTCTGTGATCCATTGTAGTCTGTGATTCCTTGTAGTCTGTGATCCATTGTTGTTTGTGATCCATTGAATTCTGTGATTTATTGTAGTTTGTGATTCATTGTAGCCTGTGATTCACTGTAGTCTCTGATCAATTGTAGTATGTGATGTATTGTAGTTTGTGATTCACTGTAGTCTGCGATTCATTGTATTTTTTGATTCACTGTAGTCTCTGATCCATTGTAGTCTGTGGATCACTATAGTCTGCGATCTATTGTAGTCTGTGATCCATTGTAATCTGTGATCTATTGTAGCTCGTGAGTCATTGTAGTTGTAATTAAATTGCAGTCTGTGCCTATTGAGTCTGTAATTCATTATAGTTGTGATTCTTGTAGTCAGTGATTCACTGTAGTCTGTAATTCATTGTTGTCTGTGATTCATGGTAGTCTGTGATTCATTGTAGTCTGAGTTTCATTGTAGTCTGTGTTTCATTGTAGTTTGTGATTCATTGTAGTCTGTCATTCATTGTAGTCTGTGATTCATTGTAGTCTATGATTCATTGTAGTCTGTAATTCAGTGTAGTCTGTGATTCATTGTAGTTTGTAAGTCACTGTAGACTGTGATTCATTTGGAGTCTATGATTCATTGTAGTCTGTGTTTCATTGTAGACTGTGTTTCATTGTAGTCTGTGATTCACTGTAGTCTGTAATTCAGTGTAGTCTGTGATTCATTGTAGTCTGTAAGTCACTGTAGACTGTGATTCATTTGGAGTCTATGATTCATTGTAGTCTGTAATTCATTGTAGTCTATGATTCATTGTAGTCAGTGATTCATTGTAGCTTGTTATTTATTGTAGTCTGTAATTCATTGTAGTCTGAGATTCATTGTAGTCTGCAATTCATTGTTGTGTGTGATTCATTGTAGTCCGTGATTCATTGTAGTCTGTAATTCATTGTAGCTTGTTATTTATTGTAGTCTGTAATTCGTTGTAGTCTGTGACTCACTGTAGTGTGTGATTTATTGTAGTCTATGATTCACTGTAGTCTTTAATTCATTGTAGTCTGTGATTCACTGTAGTCTGTAATTCATTGTAATCTGTGATTCACTGTAGTCTGTAATTCATTGTAGTCTGTGTTTCATTGTAGTCAGTGATTTATTGTAGTCTGTTATTCATTGTAATCTGTGATTCATTGTAGTCTGCAATTCATTGTAGTCTGTGATTCATTGTAGTCTGTGATTCATTGTAATCTGCAATTCATTGAACTCTGAGATTCATTGTAGTATAAGATTCATTGTAGTCTGTATGTCATTTGTAGTCTGTGTTTCATTGTAGTCAGGTGATTTATTGTAGTCTGTTATTCATTGTAGTCTGTAATTCATTGTAATCTGTGATTCTTTTGTAAGTCTGAAATTCATTGTAGTCTCTGATTCATTGTAGTCTCTGATACATTGTAGTCTGTGATTCATTGTAGTCTGAGTTTCATTGTAGTCTGTAATTCATTGAAATCTGTGTTTCATTGTATCTTAATTCATTATTGTCTGTGATTCATTGTAGTCTGTGATTCATTGTGGTCTGTAATTCATTGTAGTCTGTGATTCATTGTAGTCTGTGATTAATTGTAGTCTGTGATTCGTTATTGTCTGTAATTCATTGTTGTCTGTTATTCATTGTAGTCTGTGATTCATTGTAGTCTGTGATTTTTTTGTAGTCTGTTTTTTATTGTAGTCTGTGATTCTTTGTAGTTTTGTAATTCATTGTTGTCTGTGATTCATTGTAATCTGCGATTCATTGTAATCTGTGATTCATTGTAGTCTGTGATTCATTTTAATCTCTGATTCATTGTAGTCTGTGATTCATTGTAGTCTGTGTTTCATTGTAGTCTTTTAATTCATTGTAGTCTGTGATTCATTGTAGTCTGTAATTCATTGTTGTCTGTAATTCATTGTAGTCTGTAATTCATTGTAGTCTGTAAATCATTGTAGGCGTGATTCATTGAAAATCTGTGTTCATTGTAGTCTGTATTTCATTGTAGTTTGTAATTCATTGTATTCTGCGATTCACTGTAGTCTGTAACTCATTGTTTTCTGTGATTCATTGTAGTCTGTGATTCATTGTAGTCTGTGACTCATTGTAGTTTGTCACTCATTGTAGTCTGTGTTTCACTGTAGTCTGTGATTCAGTTATTTGTCTTGATGTCAGCGAGCCAATATTTTGTCTTGACGTCAGCGAATCAGTGTTTTGTATTGATGTCAGAGAACCATTGTTTTTTCTTGGTGCCAGTGAACCTGCATTTTGCCTAAACGTCAGTGAAACAGTGTTTCGTCTTGACGTAGGTGAACCAGTCTTGCCTGTATACCAAAGGTTTAACTGTTTTCTGTGTACCAATATTTTGTATTATTTATATTATTGTAAGTTAAGGACAATGTTTTGTCCGTAGAACCAACGTTTTATGAATTATTTTGCTATTGTTCCAAAAATGTTCAGGAATGACAGTCGTTCACATTATACTGAATAATTATGAAAGAATTAATTTTTAATATCCTGTAGTTCATGTTAAGGAAAAAATTGTGTTTACACTGATGGTTATATTGTTCCTTTATTGTTCATAGAGTATTATTAGTGTTGTATGGTACTTGTATTGTTTACACTGTGTAAGTGTGTTTCTGGATTTGTTGCAGATGAGGAGAAGACATCACTGACTTCTCTGCTGGACCAGCACAACATGCTCATGTTAATTCTATACTTCCTTCTGTCGTCAGGTGAGTCCTAAATGTAACTGATTATTTTACATTTATAAAACACACACACACCCCACACACACCACACACACACACACACACACACACACACACACACACACAAACACACAATAACAGACACAATCTTCCCAACGGGATATCAGATCCTGAGGAAAGATAGAAGGATAGAGGGGGGGAGGGTTGCACTGCTCATAAAAAAACCTATGGGGATTTGAGGAAATGGAAGGCATGGACATGATTGGAGAAAGAGACTACATTGTAAGGTACAATTCAGTCTGGAAGAACATAAAGTAGTCTTTGGGAGTGATGTATAACCCACCACAGAACTGCAGGGGGCCAGAGAGGAGTACGAAAAAAAACAACAGGGTGATGGTGGGAACACTGGCTGAGGTGGCAAGAAGACCTCACTCGAGCAGAGCAAATTACTGGAAAGGGGGCGATTTAAACCCCACAGGGAAAATCGACTGGGAAAATCTGGAGCCACATGGGGGTCCCGAAACATGGAGAGCCAAGATAAATGGATGTGGTACTTGAAAACCTCATGCATCAAAATGTCAGGGACAAAACCCCAGAGAGAGAGGGGAGGATGACCCAGAAAGGGACTGGGATCTTGTGTTCACCCTGAGCAGTTCAGAATTGAGGACATCACTTACGAGAGGCCCCTTGGAGCTAGCGATCACGTGGTTCTGAGTTTTGATTATATAGTAGAGTTACAAGTGGAGAAGGTAACAGGAACTGAAGGGACAGGCCAAACTTAAAAGGGGGGACACACAGGTATGAGAACTTCCTGCGGGAGGTTCAGTGGGACAGAGAAATGGTGGGAAAAAATCAGTAAACGAGATGATGGAATATGTGGCAACAAGTGCAAGGAGGCAGAGGAAAGGTTTGTTCCCAAAGGGGAAAACAGAAATAATAGGAAGACCAAAACGAGTCCTTGGTTTAACCGAAGGTGTAGGGAGGCAAAAACTAAGTGCAACAGAGAAGGGAAAAAGGGTTTACAGGAGGCATAGGACCCAGAAAAACAAGGAGATTAGATAAAAGAGCCAGAAACGAGTATTGCACAGATAAGGAGGGAGCCCCCAGCAACAGTATGAAAACGACATAGCATCGAAAGTCAAAACTGACCCGAAACTGCTGTATAGCCACATTAGGAGGAAGACAACAGTCAAGGACCAGGTGATAAGGCTGAGGAAAGAAGGTGGAGAACTCACAAAAACGATCAAGAGGTATGTGAGGAGCTCAACACGAGATTTAAGGAAGTATTTACAAGTAGAGACAGGAAGGACTCTTTGGGGGGCAGATCAGATGGGGACAGCAGCAAGGAATACCCAACAAGTTTGGACGACATACATACAGATGAGGAGGAGGTGAAGAAACTGCTAAGGGACATCGATACCTCAAAGGGAAAAAGGGAAACCCGGGCAAACATCTCCCCGTGGGTCCTTAGAGAGGGAGCAGATATGTTGTCGTGCCACTTACCACAAACTTCAACACGCCTGGAAACTGGGGAACTACCTGAGGTATGGAAGACGGCAAATGTAGTTCCCATTTTTTAAAAAAGGAGACAGAAAAGAGGCACTAAACTATAGACCTGTGTCATTGACGTGTATAGTATGCAAAGTTATGGAGAAGATTATCAGGAGGAGAGTGGTGGAGCACCTGGAACGGAACAAGAGTAAAAAATGCCAACCAGCACGGATTCATGGAAGGCAAATCCTGTGTCACAAACCTTCTGGAGTTTTATGATAAAATAACAGAAGTAAGACACGAGAGAGAGGGGTGGGTTGATTTCATCTTCTTGGACTGCAAGAAGGCCTTTGACACAGTCCTCACAAGAGATTAGTGCAGAAGCTAGAGCATCAGGTGCATTTTAACAGAAGGGCACTGCAATGGATCAGAGAATACCTGACAGGGAGGCAACAACGAGTCATGGTAAAGTAAGATGTATCACAGTGGTTACCTGTGACGAGCGGGGGTCCCACAGGGGTCGGTCCTAGGACCAGTGCTATTTTTGGTATATGATGGGAAGGTTAGACTCAGAAGTGTCCCTGTTTGCAGATGATGTGAAGTTAATGAGGAGAATTTAAAACTGTTGAGGACCAGGCAGGACTTCAAAGAGACCTGGACAGACTAGATACTGGTCCAGGGAAATGGCTTCTCGAAAATTTATCCTGCCAATGCAAAGTCATGAGTAGGGGAAAGGGCACAGGAAGACCACAGCAGGGGTATATTCTAGGTGGCAAAGCTGCAACCTCACTCAAGGAGAAAAGATCTTGGGGTGGGGTATAACACAGAGCATGTCTCCGGAAGACACATCAATTTAGATAACTGCGCAGCATATGGGGCCTGGCAAAAAACCCGAGAACAGCATTCCGATACCTTAATAAGGAATCGTTCAAGGGCACTGTACCACCGTGTATGTCAGGCCCATACGAGTATGAGCACCTGTTTGGAACCCGCACTTGATTAAAGCACGTCAAGAAACTAGAGAAAGTACAAAGGTTTGCAACAAGGTTAGTTTTCCAGAGCTAAGGGGAATGTCCTATGAAGAAAGATTAAGGGAAATCGGACTGACGACACTGGAGGACAGGAGGGTCAGGGAGACATGAAACGACATATAAAATACTGCGTGGGAAAAGACAAGGTGGACAAAGACAGGATGTTCCAGGGAGGGGACACAGAAACAAGAGGCCACAATTGGAAGTGAAGACACAAATAGTCAGAGAGATATTAGGAAGTATTTCTTCAGTCATAGAGTTGTAAGGCAGTGGAATAGCCTAGAAATGACGTAGTGGAGGCAGAAACCATACAGTTTTAAGACGAGGTTTGATAAAGCTCATGGAGCGGGGAGAGAGAGGGCCCAGTAGCAACCGGGTGAAGAGGCTGGGCCAGGAGCTAAAACTCGACCCCTGCAACCACAAATGGTGAGTAAAAATAGGTGAGTACACACAAACACACACATACACACACACACAAAACACACACACACACACCACACAACACACACACACACACACACACACACACACACACACACACAACACACACACACACACACACACACACACACATATTTATATATATATAAAATAATATAATATATATATATTATATATATATATATGCAAACAACCACTCTGAAAAAATAGAGAAATTCCAAGCGCTTTCGTGATTTTTTCGAAATTATTGAATACACAAATTTTCGCTTGCGTATTCGACAAAAAGAGCGTTGCTATTTAAGTTCAAAATCGCAAGTTTTATCTAACCGGGACGAATAGGTAAAACTTGCGAAAATCACATGACGAAAATCCCATGACACTCTATCCCATTGGACCTCACAATCTTATAGACGCACCCATACCACCGAATGTCCTCGGATCTAGATAAAACACTTAGCTCTGCTGGGGGCTTGATTCTTTTGTAGGATTTGTGTGGCCCAGTGGGGGTTTGAGCGTCATGTGATTTTCACACACCACGATGCAGACCAAAACAACATGGATTCGAAAATTCTGCTAGCCGCAGTGATGTTATTCATTCATTACCACTCATTCGTGGTCACCCGGACGGTAGTACCTTCCTGGGTGGTTGATCTCTATCAACCTACTGCATATATATATATATATATATATATATATATATATTTTAATATATTATATATATATATATATATTATTTTATATATAATAATATATATATTTTTATATATATATATATATTTATATATATATATATATATATATATATATATATATATATACATATATATATATATATATATATAATATATATATATATATATATAATTTATATATATATATATATATATATATATATATATATATAATATATACACACACACAGTGGCCCTCGACCAGCGATGGCATCGATTAACGATAAATCTGACTAGCGATACATTTTATCGCAAAAATTTGCCTCGATTAGCGCTAAAAAACTCGACCAACACTATTCGTTCCGTCTGAGACGCGTCCACTTCTGGCCAGTGTTTACAAGCCAGCCAGCCACCGCGGTCGCTTCCAAGCATACAATCGGAACATTTCATGTTATCACAGCATTTTTAGTGATTTCATCTGCAAAATAAGTCACCATGGGCCCCAAGAAAGCTTCTAGTGCAACCCTACAGCAAAAAGGGGGAATTACTATGGATATGAAGAAAGAGATCATTTCTAAGTATGAAAGTGGAGTGCATGTCTCCGAGCTGGCCAGGCTGTACACAAAAACCCCAATCAACCATCGCTACTATTGTGGCCAAGAAATCGGCAATCAAGGAAGCTGTTCTTGCCAAAGGTGCAACTAATTTTTTTCGAAACTGAGATCGCAAGTGATAGATGTGTTGAGAGACTGTTATTGGTATGGATTTAAAAGAAAAACAGATAGCAGGAGATAGCATCTCTCAAGCGATCATATGTGAAAGGCTAGGAAGTTGCATGACGATTTAATTAGAAAAATGCCAGCAACTAGTGGTGATGTGAGTGAATTTAAGGCCAGCAAAGGTTGGTTTTAGAGATTTAAGAATCGTAGTGGCATAACATGTGTGATAAGGCATGGTGAGGCTGCCAGTTTGGACCAAAAGCAGCTGAAAAATATGTGCAGGAATTCAAGGAGTACAAGACAGTGAAGGGGCTGAAACCTGAACAAGTGTTTAATGGTGACACTGACAATGTTGTGAAACACTTTTGGAATGTCATAAAGGAACGGGAGGTACAGGCCCTATGGGCAGATATGTTGTGCGACAGAGGTCCAGTGACTCTCAAGCTGGTCCTAGTGGCATTAAAAAAAAGAAGGGAAGTAACCCCGGAAAAAGGACTTGCTACCTCAAGTCCAATGGAAGGGATTCCCCTTCTAAACACTAAGACCATCAACACACTCCCCTCTTCCCCTCCCATCAATCAATCACCAGATCTTCAATAAAGGTAAGTGTCATGTAACTGTGCATGTCTTCTTCAGTTTGTGTGTATTAAAATTAATGCTTCATGTGTTAATTTTTTTTTCAATACTTTTGGGTGTCTTGCACGGATTAATTTGTTTCCATTTTTCTTATGGGGAAAATTAACTTGACTAACGATTATTTTGACTAACGATGAGCTCTCAGGAACGGATTAATAGCGGTAGTCGAGGGTCCACTGAATTTTATATAAAAATATAT
>NC_069436.1:39452474-39529062 GCF_026875155.1 Cherax quadricarinatus | reverse complement strand
CCTAATTCAAGCATGCATCACTGGTGTTTTTCCCCTTTAGTAGCCTCAAGGAATGTACTTCAACTACCTCAATCGAACACAAGAGTTGGTAAAATTAAATCGAGGCCTCCACCTGGGACGAGCTCTGTTCCACAAGGCACAGTACTCGCCCCCATCTTATTCCTTATCCTCATATCAGACATAAACAGAGATATTACTTCACAGCACCGTTCACCCTTTCGTGATACTGGGATCTGCATGAGGCTGTCATCTGCTGAGGACGGCGTTAACCTTCCAAGAAATATAACAAGTTTCCAGTGGGCAACGTGAACCCATATGAGTTCTATAGGTACAAATTCCACACTCCTTTTATGGAAAACTGGAGGAGTAATAACTAGAAGAGAGCTAAGCTACGGACTCTTGCCATACTAGATAGAGGAAAAATATTGTAGGGACCTGAGAGTAGTAATGTCTGAGGATCCTCACTGTCAGGATCACAACAGTGCCACGATCGCACTGCTAATAGAAAATGATAGGATGGATAATGAACACTTCAAAACGAGAGATGCCAATGCCATGATGATCCTTTTCAAATCACTTGTTCTCCTAGCTAGATATTGCTGTACATTACACATCTCCATTTCAAGCAGGTGAAATCGCAGATCTAGAGAGTGTACCAGTATCCTTTCCCTCCCCACGATAAGTTTGTCAAGCCACCTTAACTACTGGGAATGCTTGAACATTTGACTTGTACTCGTAGGAACGCAGGAGGGAGAATATTCATAATCTACCTGGAAAATCTTGAAGGAATGGTCCCAAACTGCACACAGAAATCACTCGCCTACGAAGTAAAACTGGGCGGGCGATGTAAAATGCCCCCATAAAGTAGGGGCCCATTGGTCACACTAAGGGAATACACCCCAAGTGTTCGGGGCCCAAAACTGTTTAACAGCCTCCAATCAAGCATTAGGGGAATTGCCAATTAAACCCCTGCTGCCTTCAATAGAGGCTGACAGATCCCTAAGTCGTCCCGTCAGCCGGCTGTGGCTCGTACTTGGACTGCGTGGCTACAGCATAACAGCCTATTTGATCAGCCCTGACCCCATCGGGAGGCCTGGTCATGGACCGGGCCGCGGGGGCGTTGATCCCCGGAATAACCTCCAGGTAACCTCCAGTTATGGAGCGTTATATCAATATTTTTTACAGCACTCCGTAATACAGATGTCCTGGGAGCCATGTTATTGTTGTTTGTAAGTACTGTGGCGTGGGTTTCACCCGATCATAGTCTTCCTCTGCGCCACCCTCTGCTCACCCTGCGAAACGTTGACCTCCCTTTCTACCTGAGCCTGGCTCAGTACAAAACACCCTTGTTACATCTCCTTGCACCAGACGGGTCATTGCAAGATTTAGACCTGTGCCAGGACTCCGGTCTTGGCGAAGATTATACATACTTCTTGCACCATGTCTAACTGAAACATCTCCCAGCGTCGCTTGCTCCTCTGCCTTCTAGCTAGCCTCAGCGTCACTTGCGTCCCTGCCTTCTAGCTAGCCTCAGCGTCGCTTGCTTCCCTGCCTTCTAGCTAGCCTCAGCGTCGCTTGCTTCCCTGCCTTCTAGCTAGCCTCAGGGTCACTTCCTTCCCTGCCTTCTAGCTAGCCTCAACGTCACTTGCTCCCCTGCCTTCTAGCTAGCCTCAGCGTCACTAGGTCCCCTGCCTTCTTCGTAGCCTCAGCGTTACTTGCTCCCCTGCCTTCTAGCTGCCTTCTAGCCTCAGCGTCACTTGCTCCCCTGCCTTCTAGCTAGCCTCAGTAACACTTGCTCCCCTGCCTTCTACCTAGCCTCAATGTCACTTGCTCCCCTGACTTCTAGCTAGCCTCAGCGTTACTTGCTCCCCAGCCTTCTAGCTAGCCTCAGCGTCACTTGCTCCCCTGCCTTCTAGCTAGCCTCAAATTCAGTTGCTCACCTGCCTTCTAGCTAGCCTCAACGTCACTTGCTCCCCTGCCTTCTAGCTAGCCTCAGCGACACTTGCTCCCCTGCCTTCTAACTAGCCTCAACTTCAGTTGCTCCCCTGCCTTCTAGCTAGCCTCAGCGTTACTTGCTCCCCTGCCTTCTAGCTAGCCTCAGCGTCACTTGCTCCCTTGCCTTCTAGCTAGCCTCAACTTCAGTTGCTCACCTGCCTTCTACCTAGCCTCAGCGTCACTTGCTCCCCTGCCTTCTAGCTAGCCTCAACGTCACTTGCTCCCCTGCCTTCTACCTAGCCTCAGCGTCACTTGCACCCCTGCCTTCTAGCTAGCCTCAGCGTTACTTGCTCCCCTGCCTTCTAGCTAGCCTCAGCGTCACTTGCTCCCCTGCCTTCTAGCTAGCCTCAACTTCAGTTGCTCACCTGCCTTCTAGCTAGCCTCAGCGTCACTTGCTCCCCTGCCTTCTAGCTAGCCTCAACGTCACTTGCTCCCCTGCCTTCTAGCTAGCCTCAGCGTCACTTGCTCCCCTGCCTTCTAGCTAGCCTCAGCGTTACTTGCTCCCCTGCCTTCTAGCTAGCCTCACGTTACTTGCTCCCTGCCTTCTAGCTAGCCTCAGCGCCCACTTGCTCCCCTGCCTTCTAGCTAGCCTCAACTTCAGTTGCTCACTTGCCTTCTACCTAGCCTCAGCGTCATTTGCTCCCCTGCCTTCTAGCTAGCCTCAACGTCACTTGCTCTCCTGCCTTGTAGCTAGCCTCAGCGTCACTTGCTCCCCTGCCTTCTAGCTAGCCTCAGCGTCACTTGCTCCCCTGCCTTCTACCTAGCCTCAGCGTCAATTGCTCCCCTGCCTTCTTGCTAGCCTCAGCGTTACTTCCCTTTCCACTGCCCTTCTAGCTACCTCAGCGTCACTTGCTCCCTTGCCTTCTAGCTAGCCTCAACGTCACTTGCTCCCCTGCCTTCTACCTAGCCTCAGCGTCACTTCTCCCTGCCTTCTAGCTAGCCTCAGCTATACTTGCTCCCCTGCCTTCTAGCTACCTCAGCGACACTTGCTCCCCTGCCTTCTAGCTAGCCTCAGCGTCACTTGCTCCCCTGCCTTCTAGCTAGCCTCAACTTCACTTGCTCCCCTGCCTTCTAGCTAGCCTCAACTTCAGTTGCTCACCTGCCTTCTAGCTAGCGTCAGCGTCACTTGCTCCCCTGCCTTCTAGCTAGCCTCAACTTCAGTTGCTCACCTGCCTTCTAGCTAGCCTCAGCGTCACTTGCTCCCCTGCCTTCTAGCTAGCCTCAACTTCAGTTGCTCACCTGCCTTCTACCTAGCCTCAGCGTCACTTGCTCCCCTGCCTTCTAGCTAGCCTCAACGTCACTTGCTCCCCTGCCTTCTACCTAGCCTCAGCGTCACTTGCACCCCTGCCTTCTAGCTAGCCTCAGCGTTACTTGCTCCCCTGCCTTCTAGCTAGCCTCAGCGTCACTTGCTCCCCTGCCTTCTAGCTAGCCTCAACTTCAGTTGCTCACCTGCCTTCTAGCTAGCCTCAGCGTCACTTGCTCCCCTGCCTTCTAGCTAGCCTCAACGTCACTTGCTCCCCTGCCTTCTAGCTAGCCTCAGCGTCACTTGCTCCCCTGCCTTCTAGCTAGCCTCAGCGTTACTTGCTCCCCTGCCTTCTACCTAGCCTCAGCGTTACTTGCTCCCCTGCCTTCTAGCTAGCCTCATCGTCACTTGCTCCCCTGCCTTCTAGCTAGCCTCAACTTCAGTTGCTCACCTGCCTTCTAGCTAGCCTCAGCGTCACTTGCTCCCCTGCCTTCTAGCTAGCCTCAACTTCAGTTGCTCACTTGCCTTCTACCTAGCCTCAGCGTCACTTGCTCCCCTGCCTTCTAGCTAGCCTCAACGTCACTTCCCTCTCCTGCCTTTGTAGCTAGCCTCAGCGTCACTTGCTCCCTGCCTTCTAGCTAGCCTCAGCGTCACTTGCTCCCCTGCCTTCTACCTAGCCTCAGCGTCAATTGCTCCCCTGCCTTCTAGCTAGCCTCAGCGTCACTTGCTCCCTTGCCTTCTAGCTAGCCTCAACGTCACTTGCTCCCTGCCTTCTACCTAGCCTCAGCGTCACTTGCACCCCTGCCTTCTAGCTAGCCTCAGCGTTACTTGCTCCCCTGCCTTCTAGCTAGCCTCAGCGTCACTTGCTCCCCTGCCTTCTAGCTAGCCTCAACGTCAGTTGCTCACCTGCCTTCTAGCTAGCTTCAGCGTCACTTGCTCCCCTGCCTTCTAGCTAGCCTCAACGTCACTTGCTCCCCTGCATTCTAGCTAGCCTCAGCGTCACTTGCTCCCCTGCATTCTAGCTAGCCTCAGCGTTACTTGCTCCCCTGCCTTCTAGCTAGCCTCAGCGTTACTTGCTCCCCTGCCTTCTAGCTAGCCTCAGCGTCACTTGCTCCCCTGCCTTCTAGCTAGCCACAACTTCAGTTGCTCACCTGCCTTCTAGCTAGCCTCAGCGTCACTTGCTCCACTGCCTTCTAGCTAGCCTCAACTTCAGTTGCTTCCCTGTCTTCTGCCTAACCTCAGCGTCACTTGCTCCCCTGCATTCTAGCTAGCCTCAGCGTCACTTGCTCCCCTGCATTCTAGCTAGCCTCAGCGTTACTTGCTCCCCTGCCTTCTAGCTAGCCTCAGCGTTACTTGCTCCCCTGCCTTCTAGCTACCCTCAGCGTCACTTGCTCCCCTGCCTTCTAGCTAGCCACCAACTTCAGTTGCTCACCCCTGCCCTTCTAGCTAGCCTCAGCGTCACTGCTCCACTGCCTTCTATCTAGCCTCAACTTACTTTGCTCCCCTGTCTCTGCCTTAGCCTCAGCGTCACTTGCTCCCCTGCCTTCTAGCTAGCCTCAGCTTCACTTGCTCCCCTGCCTTCTACCTAGCCTCAGCGTCACTTGCTCCCCTGCCTTCTAGCTAGCCTCAGCGTTACTTGCTCCCCTGCCTTCTAGCTAGCCTCAGCGTCACTTGCTCCCCTGCCTTCTAGCTAGCCTCAACTTCAGTTGCTCACCTGCCTTCTAGCTAGCCTCAGCGTCACTTGCTCCCCTGCCTTCTAGCTAGCCTCAGCGTCACTTGCTCCCCTGCCTTCTAGCTAGCCTCAGCGTTACTTGCTCCCCTGCCTTCTAGCTAGCCTCAGCGTTACTTGCTCCCCTGCCTTCTAGCTAGCCTCAGCGTCACTTGCTCATCTGCCTTCTAGCTAGCCACAACTTCAGTTGCTCACCTGCCTTCTAGCTAGCCTCAGCGTCACTTGCTTCACTGCCTTCTAGCTAGCCTCAACTTCAGTTGCTCACCTGCCTTCTACCTAGCCACAGCGTCACTTGCTCCCCTGCCTTGTAGCTAGCCTCAACGTCACTTGCTCCCCTGCCTTCTAGCTAGCCTCAGCGTCACTTGCTCCCCTGCCTTCTAGCTAGCCTCAGCGTCACTTGCTCCCCTGCCTTCTACCTAGCCTCAGCGTCAATTGCTCCCCTGCTTTCTAGCTAGCCTCAGCGTTACTTGCTCCCCTGCCTTCTAGCTAGCCTGAGCGTCACTTGCTCCCCTGCCTTCTAGCTAGCCTCAACGTCACTTGCTCCCCTGCCTTCTAGCTAGCCTCAACGTCACTTGCTCCCCTGCCTTCTAGCTAGCCTCAGCGTCACTAGGTCCCCTGCCTTCTTCGTAGCCTCAGCGTTACTTGCTCCCCTGCCTTCTAGCTGCCTTCTAGCCTCAGCGTCACTTGCTCCCCTGCCTTCTATCTAGCCTCAATATCACTTGTTCCCCTGCCTTCTACCTAGCCTCAATGTCACTTGCTCCCCTGACTTCTAGCTAGCCTCAGCGTTACTTGCTCCCCTGCCTTCTAGCTAGCCTCTGCGTCACTTGCTCCCCTGCCTTCTAACTAGCCTCAACTTCAGTTGCTCCCTGCCTTCTAGCTAGCCCAGCGTTACTTGCTCCCCTGCTTCTAGCTAGCCTCAGACGTCACTTGCTCCCTGCCTTCTAGCTAGCCTCAAATTCAGTTGCTCACCTGCCTTCTAGCTAGCCTCAACGTCACTTGCTCCCCTGCCTTCTAGCTAGCCTCACGTCACTTGCTCCCCTTGCCTCACGTACCTACCCTTTTCTTAGCGTCACCATTGCTCCCCTGCCTTCTAGCTAGCCTCAGCGTTTACTTGCTCCCCTGCCTACTAGCTAGCCTCAGCGTCACTTGCTCCCCTGCCTTCTAGCTGCCTCACACTTCATGCGTCACTGTTGCCTTCTAGCTAGCCTCAGCATCACTTGCTCCCCTGCCTTCTAGCTAGCCTCGACGTCACTTGCTCCCCTGCCTTCTACTAGCCTCAGCGTCACTTGTCTCCCCTGCCTTCTAGTTTACCTCAGCGTTACTTGCTCCCCTGCCTTCTAGCTAGCCTCAGCGTTACTTGCTCCCCTGCCTTCTAGCTAGCCTCAGCGTCACTTGCTCCCCTGCCTTCTAGCTAGCCTCAACTTCAGTTGCTCACCTGCCTTCTAGCTAGCCTCAGCGTCACTTGCTCCCCTGCCTTCTAGCTAGCATCAACTTCAGTTGCTCACCTGCCTTCTACCTAGCCTCAGCGTCACTTGTTCCCCTGCCTTCTAGCTAGCCTCAACGTCACTTGCTCCCCTGCCTTCTAGCTAGCCTCAGCGTTACTTGCTGCCCTGCCTTCTAGCTGCCTTCTAGCCTCAGCGTCACTTGCTCCCCTGCCTTCTAGCTAGCCTCAACTTCAGTTGCTCACCTGCCTTCTAGCTAGCCTCAGCGTCACTTGCTCCCCTGCCTTCTAGCTAGCATCAACTTCAGTTGCTCACCTGCCTTCTACCTAGCCTCAGCGTCACTTGTTCCCCTGCCTTCTAGCTAGCCTCAACGTCACTTGCTCCCCTGCCTTCTAGCTAGCCTCAGCGTTACTTGCTGCCCTGCCTTCTAGCTGCCTTCTAGCCTCAGCGTCACTTGCTCCCCTGCCTTCTAGCTACCCTCAGCATCACTTGCTCCCCTGCCTTCTAGCTAGCCTCAACGTCACTTGCTCCCCTGCCTTCTACCTAGCCTCAACGTCACTTGCTCCACTGCCTTCTACCTAGCCTCAGCGTCACTTGCTCCCCTGCCTTCTACCTAGCCTCAGCGTCACTTGCTCCCCTGCCTTCTAGCTAGCCTCAGCGTCACTTGTTCCCCTGCCTTCTAGTTAGCCTCAACTTCAGTTGCTCACCTGCCTTTCAGCTAGCCTCAACGTCACTTGCTCCCCTGTCTTCTAGCTAGCCTCAACTTTAGTTGCTCACCTGCCTTCTAGCTAGCCTCAACGTCACTTGCTCCCTGCCTTCTACCTAGCCTCAACGTCACTTGCTCCCCTGCCTTCTAGCTAGCCTCAACTTCAGTTGCTCACCTGCCTTCTAGCTAGCCTCAACGTCACTTGCTCCCCTGCCTTCTAGCTAGCCTCAACTTCAGTTGCTCATCTGCCTTCTAGCTAGCCTCAACGTCACTTGCTCCCCTGCATTCTAGCTAGCCTCAGCGTCACTTGCTCCCCTGCCTTCTAGCTAGCCTCAACGTCACTTGCTCCCCTGCCTTCTACCTAGCCTCAGCGTCACTTGCTCCCCTGCCTTCTAGCTAGCCTCAGCATCACTTGCTCCCCTGCCTTCTAGCTAGCCTCAACTTCAGTTGCTCACCTGCCTTCTAGCTAGCCTCAACGTCACTTGCTCCCCTGCCTTCTAGCTAGCCTCAACGTCACTTGCTCCCCTGCCTTCTAGCTAGCCTCAGCGTCACTTGCTCACCTGCCTTCTAGCTAGCCTCAGCGTCACTTGCTTCCCTGCCTTCTAGCTAGCCTCAACGTCACTTGCTCCCCTGCCTTCTACCTAGCCTCAGCGTCACTTGCTCACCTGTCTTCTAGCTAGCCTCAACGTCACTTGCTCACCTGCCTTCTACCTAGCTTAAGCGTCACTTGCTCCCCTGCCTTCTAGCTAGCCTCAACTTCAGTTGCTCCCCTGCCTTCTAGCTAGCATCAACGTCACTTGCTCCTCTGCCTTCTACCTAGTCTCAGCGTCACTTGCTCCCCTGCCTTCTAGCTAGCCTCAACGTCACTTGCTCTCTGCCTTCTAACTAGCCTACCATCACTTGCTCCCCTGCCTTCTAGCTAGCCTCAACTTCAGTTGCTCACCTGCCTTCTAGCTAGCCTCAACGTCACTTGCTCCCCTGCCTTCTAGCTAGCCTCAACGTCACTTGCTCCCCTGCCTTCTACCTAGCTTCAGCGTCACTTGCTCACCTGCCTTCTAGCTAGCCTCAACGTCACTTGCTCCCCTGCCTTCTAGCTAGCCTCAACGTCACTTGCTCCCCTGTCTTCTAGCTAGCCTCAACTTTAGTTGCTCACCTGCCTTCTAGCTAGCCTCAACGTCACTTGCTCCTCTGCCTTCTACCTAGCCTCAACGTCACTTGCTCCCCTGCCTTCTAGCTAGCCTCAACTTCAGTTGCTCACCTGCCTTCTAGCTAGCCTCAACGTCACTTGCTCCCCTGCCTTCTAGCTAGCCTCAACTTCAGTTGCTCATCTGCCTTCTAGCTAGCCTCAACGTCACTTGCTCCCCTGCCTTCTAGCTAGCCTCAGCGTCACTTGCTTCCCTGCCTTCTACCTAGCCTCAGCGTCACTTGCTCACCTGCCTTCTAGCTAGCCTCAACGTCACTTGCTCCTCTGCCTTCTACCTAGCCTCAACGTCACTTGCTCCCCTGC
Source organism: Cherax quadricarinatus (assembly GCF_026875155.1). Taxonomy (NCBI): domain Eukaryota; kingdom Metazoa; phylum Arthropoda; class Malacostraca; order Decapoda; family Parastacidae; genus Cherax; species Cherax quadricarinatus. The sequence continues at coordinate 39,520,440 of NC_069436.1, read as the reverse complement.
CTTCTAGCTAGCCTCAACTTCAGTTGCTCACCTGCCTTCTAGCTAGCCTCAACGTCACTTGTTTCCCCTGCCTTCTAGCTAGCCTCAACTTCAGTTGCTCTTCGCCTTCTAGCTAGCCTCATGTCACTTGCTCCCCTGCCTTCTAGCTAGCCTCAACGTCACTTGCTCCCCTGCCTTCTAGCTAGCCTCAACGTCACTTGCTCCCCTGCCTTCTAGCTAGCCTCAACTTCAGTTGCTCATCTGCCTTCTAGCTAGCCTCAATGTCACTTGCTCCCCTGCCTTCTAGCTAGCCTCGGCGTCACTTGCTTCCCTGCCTTCTAGCTAGCCTCAACGTCACTTGCTCCCCTGCCTTCTACCTAGCCTCAGCGTCACTTGCTCCCCTGCCTTCTACCTAGCCTCAGCGTCACTTGCTCACCTGCCTTCTAGCTAGCCTTAGCGTCACTTGTTCACCTGCCTTCTAGCTAGCCTCAGCGTCACTTGCTCACCTGCCTTCTAGCTAGCCTTAGCGTCACTTGCTCACCTGCCTTCTAGCTAGCCTTAGCGTCACTTGCTCACCTGCCTTCTAGCTAGCCTCAGCGTCACTTGCTCACCTGCCTTCTACCTAGCTTCAACGTCACTTGCTCCCCTGCCTTCTAACTAGCCTGAGCGTCACTTGCTCCCCTGCCTTCTAACTAGCCTCAGCGTCACTTGCTCCCCTGCCTTCTAGCTAGCCTCAGCGTCACTTGCTCCCCTGCCTTCTAGCTAGCCTTCAGCGTCACTTGCTCCCCTGCCTTTTTAGCTAGCCTCAGCGTTCACTTGCTCCCCTGCCTTCTAACTAGCCTCAGCGTCACTTGCTCCCCTGCCTTCTAGCTAGCCTCAGCGTCACTTGCTCCCCTGCCTTCTAGCTAGCCTCAGCGTCACTTGCTCCCCTGCCTTCTAGCTAGCCTCAGCGATCACTTGCTCCCTGCCTTCTAGCTAGCCACAACTTCAGTTGCTCACCTGCCTTCTAGCTAGCCTCAGCGTCACTTGCTCCACTGCCTTCTAGCTAGCCTCAACTTCAGTTGCTTCCCTGTCTTCTGCCTAACCTCAGCGTCACTTGCTCCCCTGCATTCTAGCTAGCCTCAGCGTCACTTGCTCCACTGCCTTCTAACTAGCCTCAGCATCACTTGCTCCCCTGCCTTCTAACTAGCCTCAGCATCACTTGCTCCCCTGCCTTCTAACTAGCCTCAGCATCACTTGCTCCCCTGCCTTCTAACTAGCCTCAGCATCACTTGCTCCCCTGCCTTCTAACTAGCCTCAGCGTCACTTGCTCCCCTGCCTTCTAACTAGCCTCAGCATCACTTGCTCCCCTGCCTTCTAACTAGCCTCACGTCACTTGCTCCCCTGCCTTCTAACTAGCCTCAGCATCACTTGCTCCCCTGCCTTCTAGCTAGCCTCAGCATCCTTGCTCCCCTGCCTTCTAACTAGCCTCAAGCATCACTTGCTCCCCTGCCTTCTAACTAGCCTCAGCGTCACTTGCTCCCCTGCCTTCTAACTAGCCTCAGCATCACTTGCTCCCCTGCCTTCTAACTAGCCTAAAGCGTCACTTGCTCCCTGCCTTCTAGCTAGCCTCAGCATCACTAGCTCCCCTGCCTTCTAGCTAGCCTCAACTTCAGTTGCTCCCCTGCCTTCTAGCTAGCCTCAGCATCACTAGCTCCCCTGCCTTCTAGCTAGCCTCAGCATCACTTGCTCCCCTGCCTTCTAACTAGCCTCAGCATCACTTGCTCCCCTGCCTTCTAACTAGCCTCAGCATCACTTGCTCCCCTGCCTTCTAACTAGCCTCAGCATCACTTGCTCCCCTGCCTTCTAGCTAGCTTCATCTCTTCTCACCCGAGGCTAAATACACGCAACTTTGTTAACCTGTGTTTTGTTGGTTCTTATTTACTGTCCGCTTCCATACAGTATACCTGTCTCTCAGATCCCCGCACCGAGTGTACCACGGTATTCCATGGCTGTAACTTAAAACACTTACACATGTACATGTATAGTCATCTCACACAATTGTGAGGCTAAAAGCATGTAATATATTTGTTTGTAAGCTTGTTTCCAGAATTCACGAATTTCCCAGCAACTGTAACTCCATCTGGCAACTCCAGAATGATTATAAGTAGCGCCATCTATTGGGCATATTTACGGTTGCAAGTATCTCCTGCACTTTCTGTTATGGGTTATGGTGACCTCCAGGTAGTATTACCTTCACCTGGAGTTTAGGTAGAGTGAGATAGAGCGCTTAAGTCTCAATTCCTCCCCGCTTCGGGTGATGGTAACCTAAGAGTGAAGTTGTTCTTAAGTGACTGACTTAGTTTTATTTAAGTCAGTTTACGGTTATAAGTAATGATTTTCTCTAACCTTAAAGTTCACCTTCTTTCTTCCCTTATTTCACCTTCAGCGACTTAGGTATTTTTGTTTGATCATCTGGTAACCTCAGTGTTTCTTTGTCAGCTTTAACAGTGCAGTTTAGTCAGCTGCAGCAGGTGTTGTAAACATTTGGAGCAAATTAGACACTAACCGACTCATTAAGAAATTAAAGTTTAGATAATGGAGGAAGACAGTGGCCACATCCAATCATCCAATCCATGGAGTTAAGAATTAATTACTGGACTGTACTGCCGTGCGGCCTTTGATGCAACGGATCGACACCAGGCCTAACCCTTCTAGGAAGGGTAGGTGCCTGAGCCCGAGCCTTTAGCTCATAAGACTGTCATTCCCATTTGCCCCCTTGTGGCGGGGATGGCAGACCAGAGAGGCCTAGCTTGTGGCTAGGCCTGGGGACAGTTGGTCCCAAAGATGAGGAGGTACTTGTGCCTCCTGCCATGGGAGACTTAGGTCTCAGACACTCCCTAAAGAGGGAGCCAAGGCCGGGCCACCACTTGGAAAAGGCCCGGGCCGGGAGAATACCGGCTAATCTTTAATAATAATAATAATAATTTGATGCAACCATCTATACTCACTTCGTTACCACCTTTCGTTAATCATCATCACAGTAAATGACAATCCTGGGCCTTCTGGGACACACTTGTCTTCCACCTCTCAGTTTCTCTGCTGAATATTTTATAAAATAACTTAAAAATTTTCAACCCTTTTACCTCATTTTGATAACATTTCATTTAATTATATTTTTTCAATATTAGTAATCTTCAAAACCAGGGACAGTTTCCTTGACAACTGACGACCGTGACAACACTACTTAATTCAGTCCTCTGATCCTGATCACTTGACTGTGTTGTAAACAGAGAAATCAAATAATCATAATAATAATAATAATAATAATAATAATAATAATAATAATAATAATAATTTTTATTTCTACAAGTACATGATACAACTTATACAGACTTACCTGACATCAGTGACATACTATATAGTAAGTCCCTGGTTACGCAGAGTATTTCGGGCAACTTTGATTAATCTTGTTTCCAGGATGCGACCCTCACCAGTCGGCTAGCACCCAGGTACCTACTTACTGCTAGGTGAACAGTGACAGCAGGTGTAAGGTAACACTCAATGTTTCTAAATACTAGGGATAACACTACGGACACTTAATCAGAGAGCTGTGTGCACTGACTGCCGAGTAACGGAGGCACGGTTGAGATTGATTCGAGATTGTTGTAATGTCTTGTATTTTGTGAAATCACTACTGGTAAACATGCTTAGATTATCATTAATATGTATGGGTCTGAGTATGTTTTAAATGTTTTGCCCATATTATGCTGGATCTGAGAAATACTGAAAATAATTATCTTGTGGAAATCTGTTAAGTATAAATCTGTGCTTTGTATATTGTGAGTTATTAAGCTCAAAGTGTGTTCTTCCATGAGCAGAAATGTAATCTCAAATTCTTATGGAAAGATAGTTGGGTGCGCGGACGTATTGAACTTCCCTATGGTGGAAAAAAGAAATCTGTTTCTCTAGTTATAACTTTGTACATGTGTTGTCCCTTATTCTCCATGCTATGTTATGCTCTTTCTTGTATATTTTTTTAATCTAAAAGTTTCCAGGATGCATCGCGTAGGTATAATTTTTCATAGAATTTCCTTTTGAGGACGAGACTCTAATAAATTCTGGTTAAAAGCTGAGATGGATATTGTTTCTACAGACTGGGAGCTGGAAGCTCTCATTCTGTTAGGTTATTACAGTTAAAACAATTTGTTATAGTTGAAAAAAGAGAAATAAGAATGGGTTGCTTTTGTTGAAAAGACTGAGAAGGAAAGGTTAGCTCTGGGACGACAAAAGATAGTTTGATGGGAGAAAAAAAGGAAAAAAGAAATTAAATAGTAAAGATAGGACACAGCAAGAAAGGTCAGGAAAAAAAACGTGAAGGAAGAGTAATAGAGGAGAGAGGTCAGAGTAAAGATACAGCAGCGACAATGGTGGAAACTGACGAACAAGAAAAAGAGATATTTATAACGTTAACAGTGGTAAATTACCGACAATATTACAGCACGAAGCAAAAACAAAAAAAATTAAACCTATCTATCTAGATAGAAACCTTAAGAGAGAGCACTAGACTACTCTGTTTCTGAGACATATGTAAGGCTGCCTCAAATTCCACTTTTCACAGGACAGAATTCAATTTCAGCTTACAATTTAAGATTGGAGAACATGGCTAGACTATGTGTTTGTCTTAAGAATCATTGACAACCATTATAGTCGTTACCTTTACTCAGTTCGGTTTTAAATGTTTACTCCACTTTAACTTCTGAAGCGGTAATATGCTGTATTCCATTGAAGAAAGACATACTTCAGGCTTTCATGGAAACTGCTCATTGCTGAGGCGAGTTCCGCTATGCAGTTTCTGACTTGCCTTTGCAGATTGTTTGTTTACTGGGTTGATGGTGCTGAAGTCAATCAGGAGTACGATTCTTTAAGGCGATTTATGATTAGTGATGATTTTCTTCTGTTAATCCAGATCTTAGAATGTTTATTAAGGAAATGAATGTGCGGTCTGCTTCCGATGTGGCTACTGCCGAGGACATCTATGTTTTTTATCCTAACAGAGACCTTAAGGAACAGAGTAAATGTAATGGAGGCGGGATGAAACCAAAGTGGATTATTAAAAATACTCCTTCAAAAATTTCAACATATAAGTAAAGTAAAGAAGAATACAAGGAATAATGTTTCTTAGAAGTTAGCGTTAATAATGTTTCTCTCACTTAATGGAATGAGGGTTTCAAACATTGTTAGAAATACTGGACGTTAATGTAGTGTGGATCACATGCTACCACATCCTGCACACCATGAACATTCAGATTAAATTTTGGTGGCTAATTGTTGGCGCGAGTGTAGGGACTGTCTCACTCATAGGGAGGCGATTATCATTTGATGAGGTCAGCCACTCAGAAGGGGTGAGCTCCAACCTAGCGCACCTCTTAACTACAGTCAGCCTTCAGGTCAGTTCCTCAACTTCTTTCAGCTGATATTTACTACAGTTCTGTCCTCTTTATGAGTATATAAAGTGTTGCCAGTGAGTCTTGCTTTGTCTTATTAAACTACTTATATTATGTTTTCTGTCAAACTGTGTACAACTGTAAATTATATTGCTAATTGTAAGGAAAGCAGTGGCAGGATTTGCTCAGAACCATCGGCTACATTTACACTCGAATTAGCTAAGCATTTCTTAGAACAAACTAGGGAAGAGCTTTTACTAAAAGTAAGAAAATACGGAGGAAGGAAATAACATCGTCGTACTGGTAATGCAGGTTTCAGTATACAAAAATATGGATCATTAGTACTATGTTTCTCTGAAGCTAAGCTAAACAATGCTCGATCGAGCACTAGGTGCACTAGGTGCACTAGGTGCACTAGGTGCGCTAGGTGCACTAGGTGCACTAGGTGCCTAGTCACTAGGTGCACTAGGTGCGCTAGGTGCACTAGGTGCGCTAGGTGCACTAGGTGCACTAAGTGCGCTAGGTGCGCTAGGTGCACTAGGTGCACTAGGTGCGCTAGGTGCACTAGGTGCACTAGGTGCACTAGGTGCACTAGGTGCGCTAGGTGCACTAGGTGCACTAGGTGCACTAGGTGCGCTAGGTGCACTAGGTGCGCTAGGTGCACTAGGTGCACTAGGTGCGCTAGGTGCACTAGGTGCACTAGGTGCGTTAGGTGCACTAGGTGCGCTAGGTGCGCTAGGTGCACTAGGTGCACTAGGTGCACTATGTGCACTTGTTCACACAGCATATATCTGTAGCTTGATGAGGATTTTGTGACTGACAGATACATTTTAGTGAATACCGTCGAAATACTGATCTCAGTTTAAGCCAAAAAATCGTCAACCTGGCGATCTTAAATTGAATTCGGTAACTATCGTTAACAACATCCGCTATTTCGTTTTGTTACAAAACTTCTAAGAGGCTGTTAGTTCAGATGTTCACTTATTTCTTGAAGGCCACGTTTTAACTTCATTAATTGAAAATGCTAAACTGGCAAATATGTTTACAACCAATGGCTCGCTGTCTGAGAGAGCACGAGTCACTAGCAGACTTGTCTTAGTAATATCTTATAATTTTTGGAGCTATTGTATTTGCTAATAATATCTCGGTGCTATAAAACATCGCTGTGCATTAGTGTTTATTACTTTTATCAGTTCGGAAGTGAGTGTATAATATCCATAAAAGAATTATATAGTGAGCAGTTCTTGAGGGAAGCACTACTTCCCCGGCCAGCCACTCCTCCAGTCAGTGAAGTCTCTCTACCTCGCCGCTCTCACAAACTCTCTCTTTCCCAAATAATTTCATCCTAATTTTGCGAACTTTTTCTTCTGTAATAACTTCATATCGCGAAATCGCAAGATTATGCTCACTTTCTGGTTATCATAAATGCCATTTCAGCTTTTATGAATGCATAACAAGAGGTCAGGCATATATTAAATGCCTGGAGAACACATGTTCCAGTTACTGTAACACAACATACAAGATGGAAGAACTTCTGTTGTAAACAGGAACGTAAATGACATCCATGAAACTGAAGCACATAATAATAATATCTTTATTTCTACAAGTACATGTACAAGGTATACAGGCCTAGTTGACATCAGTGACGTACTACTATATAGAAAACATCTTGTTATACTATGGGTGAACAGGGACAGCACATGTCTTATGGAAACACGTCCCTAATGTTTTCCAGCTGTGCCGGAGACTCGAACTCCGGACCTCAGTGTGTGAGGTGAGTGCGCTAGCCATCAAGCTAAGGGGCACACATGTACTGGTAACGACCTTATCGTAACAGCAGGAAGAATTTCAAGTAGCCTCAGGAACTCCCCTAAAATTATTAACAATACTCTGTTGAGCAGTGTTGTAAAGATGTAAGATATTCCTTGAAAAATAATCGCTTCTAGATAACCAGAAAATATATATATCAAGTGAAACAGGATGCTGAGATGATGCTGACACTAGGAGTATTTGCACGTTAAGATTAACACAAGAGAAAAAAACCTAATGTGAATCTGTTAGCTGTAGACACCTAAAAGAAGATGGGGTTAGAAACACTGTAACTGTTGATTCCATTACAACTTCTTCGGCCACCACAGTGGTAATAAACCCATTACCCAAGAACGAAGCAAGTCATAGATCTGTCAACTCCAATCCTACACCAAAGAGTACAATTGACATCACTTTTCCAACACCTAAAAGTACAAATCACAGAACGGTTGGGGCTCAAATACATGGCAGGCGATTCCTAACACGATTCCTCACACTGAATGAATCTTGTTAGGCTGGCGTGGAACAATGGTTGACACACTGGTCTGCGAGCTTCAGGACTCGCCTACCATGGGTTATGTGATCTGTTTGACATCGGGTTTATTACGATTTCATGAGTAATGATGGTGGCTTTGAGCCACCCGCTGCCGCCTCCTCTTCCGCCAACACAACTGCAGACTCACTAGGTACATAATCATCAGGCTCACCCACATCAGTACATACTAAATAATCAGTCGCCAAAACAGCAGCAAAACACAAGAGGTGCAGGAAAAAGAGCACCACCCTCCCAGGCACCTAGGTAGCTCTGTTACTGTCATCGAAGGAAGAACTCAGTTGACAACTGTCTGTATGACAGAGGTGTAATTTCTGCTACATGTAGAGACATCAAGAAGACTGCTGTCGAAAACAAGGAAAACAAAACAGACAGGATCACCAGTTCTTTAGAGATACACAGAACACTTGAACCGGACCTCAGAGCTGGTGAACACCATTATATGCTACCCACCCAGCTACTTCTGTCTCGTGTCTTTTACAAGACTACAGATCTACGTCCCATTGGCTGCGCCAGTGTTCTACCTGTCTCCAGGACAAAAACACTTGCACTCATATATAGTCACTATGAGCACAAGCAGGAGGATCCAATCAATTAGCCAACATTAGGAGCTTCATTAACGATGTAGATGATCTCATGCACAGTTTCATGATCGTTCGTTCATCGTCCTGACATATTGGCCTTCGAGATATTTTTGCACGAGAGGACTCCAGAAAATTTGGCTAAAACTATTAGCCACACATTATGGATGCGACGAGACAGACAAGCTCAGAGAAGAGGTGTTGCTGTATTCTATACTAGAAGTGCACACAGTCAGCTCGTACATTTTGCTTTTCCTAATAACCTGGAAATGAACGAACGAACTAAAGAATTCTGAGGTAAGAAGAGAGTGGGGAAGTGCAGATAGGCGAAGAATAGCGCCGAAGAGGAGTGTCTATAGTGGTAGACAGAGTGTCAGGTTAACCCATCAGTGAAGCGATGGCTGGCGCAGAAAAATCAGGAGTTCAGTTTACTGTCACATGTAGAATGATCCATTCTTAAAACTTTTAAACACTTTGATTGATACATCACTTCTTAACTTTCTGCATAGATAGAGGGGAAACTTGAATCTCATCGGAGAAGTGAGTCAAGATCACCTTCAAGTCGATTTGTTACTGGAACCCCCGAATAAGTGAACTTTCTCTTGCTTGGGTTGTACTGTTGCTTTTATTTAAAAAAAATGAAGGAATTCTCTGTAATGGGACCTACAAATTATATTTTTCTTTCTTTCACGGATGTCATCTTCCACAAAGCTGTCATTATGCCTATGTCTTCGTTTTTCAAAATTCCTGTCTGAATCACTGTTACCATTATTTTTTCTTCCAAACTCACTAGCTCTCCATATTTTAGAATAGGATTTTCCCGGCTTCGAATGACATCGACAAGCTTTTTGACGTTTTTCTTGTATGATGCTGAAAGAAATATGATTTCCTGTTTATGTAATCTCCTCCAAAGTCCTGGAGTAACTGGCGTATGGATGGTCCACAACTGGAGTACTAACTGTCCGTTAACACGAGACGTGAGATACCACAACTGGAGTACTAACTGTCCGTTAACACGAGACGTGAGATACCACAACTGGAGTACTAACTGTCCGTTAACACGAGACGTGAGATACCACAACTGGAGTACTAACTGTCCGTTAACACAAGACGTGAGATACCACAACAACAACTGGATACCTAATAACTGTCCGTTAACACGAGACGTGAGATACCACAACTGGAGTACTAACTGTCCGTTAACACGAGACGTGAGATACCACAACTGGAGTACTAACTGTCCGTTAACACGAGACGTGAGATACTTTGTTAGTTTTATCACTCCTCCAGAGCCATTCAATATTTTTTATCAGTTGCTCTTTTGTCTATGGCAATCGCTGAAAATGACTTCTTTGATAGAAACACTACAAAGTTTTCCTCACTGAAGACCTTTCAAAGTTTACTCTGCTGATCCTCTGAGATCTTATATACTATAAACAGAAACACAGTGACCATAATTGATGCGACTGGTGGTAAAAATAGAGGTGCAAGATGTTCAAGCATAAAAATAAATGTTTTTTCCTTTGGAATCAAATGAAAGCGGATAGAAACTTCATAAGGAGTGTCTAAAAGGTGAAACTTGGAGCAGCTACCATGACAGCAGCCCATTTTTCCTATGGCAATTCTGGTTTATATGCATCATATGCTTCGAGGCTAAGCCTTGTCAAAGCAACGTATATCACCTGGTGAGAATACCCTGATTTGGTTACATATGTTGCTCGTAGAAGGATATTGCCAGTTCGTGGTGTTATTCCCACTTCTTGAATGGATAATGACTAACCAAAGCCTTGTAGGATATCATCAAGAGAGATTAATTAAGACCTGCTTTCGAAGCGGAATCCTAACATTACAACCATATTACTGACTACTAGCGAGTATACCTAATGAAACTTTTCTTTATTAATGCATAGTGGCGCGAATGCACTGAATAAACCTGAGTTACGATACAGACAGTGCATTAAAATACCTTCCAGTAACTAATCCCGGGGTAGACAGAAATATGTCTATTGTTTATTCTTATTCCTGTCAATTCAGCACTGTTATTCTGGTCTAATGTGAAGCCTAACAAAATGCTATATAATGCTTATTTTTTAAGCATTTTTCAGAATATACTCTGTATGCCAGATATTGGGATGGAAATACGGATTATAATACTTTCTCGATAATTTTAGGCCGACATTCTCTCTGATTGTTTCTGGTACATTTAGCAATAGTGATTAAATCTGATTCTCATGCCTTAAAACATACGAAATGAAGAATCATTATTGTCTTTTCTTATGTGATTGTTAAGCATTGCCGAATTCACAGTAATCTTTATCCTTATTATAAGTATTCAAACAGACTGTAAAAAGAAAGGTAGCTTGTAAACATTCACGATACTGTTTTCCCAACACTGTGAATGTGAATAATTTATTAATACATATTCAACTATATCCATGAAGGTAAAATATTTAATGTTAAAGTTCTGTAAGAGTGTATATATTCCATTTAGACGAAAAGTTTATCACAGTACAGTCTCTAAAATACGTTAACCTGGGCTCTACTTAATATTAGATAATAACTTAAGTGAAGATACATGCAAGTTAAGATATGAGAGCAAAAACTTTGATACACTTGGTAGAAGACACAACATACACGGGTACTAGTAAGTTATTTCTTTTAATATTAAAGACTATTTACGTAGCTTATTCAAGATATTGTATATATAAGGTTGTGATATCAAAGCGTGACTAACTATAGTAAATGTTTGACAGAACATGTATAACTAATGTAGAACAACTGTAAAGTCCCAGTTACAATCCTAGTACCAAACTTGGAACAGAAAGTTATCATGCAAGAAACATCCTTCAGTAATTCACAGACACTAAGTAATCTTAAATAAACAATGCGGTAGAAGACTCTTATAAAGGTCGCTATACAGTCTGTCGAAACGATAAGTTCAAGTATTTCCCGTCGCGGGTCTTAGTCTTATGACGACCCGCAGCTGGAGTTTTTGGTTATCTGACCGAGGCCTTCCACTGGCTTACCCCTCCACTCTTTTATTATTTATGGTTATAAATATAACCCTTAGATTTTTCAGTTATTCTGTCCAGACAAAAGACAGCAGCAAGTTATAACCTGAACACTATTATTCGAGTTCCTTCTGTAAAAATGAAAAAACAGATATTCACAGCCCAAAAACTGAATCAAACCTTCCACTATGAAATATAATCTTTGAAGTCAGAATTCTGCAGTAAACCAACATATTGTACATAAACCAAGAAAAGGTGCAGCTAAACAGCATAAACCAAGAAAACGTTCCATCCATTTTATAAGATGAACCAGCCACTAAAAATTGATGTTATTAAAAAATCAGTTGTTTTAATCGGAGAAAAAGTATATAAATCACTAAGGTTTATGTAGCGCCTGTAGACTGGGCGCCATTCAGACTGTCCAGGTAAGGGTAAGATAAGTCCAGATCCTTGAATCAAAAGTCCCTTAATTATATCATTAAGGCAAATTAATGTAATAATGAAAAATAATATTATATGATTTTGAGATTAAAACGGCAAAGTAACATATACAAAGTTTAATAATAAAACCAACACGGAACAGGTGAGGTTCGAACCCATGGGGAGTGGGTCCTAAAACTTCAAGCCAGTGCGTTAACCACTCGACCTCGTGTTATTACCACTTTTATTAACAAAACAAGCTTTCTTAAAAGTAGAATACACTAGTGTTGACATTTTGAAGCCAATCAGAACAATCTATCGAAAAGTGATCAAACACAAGCCAATCAGAAGAGTCTTTAGAAAAGTGATCAAACCGAAGCCATATTCGGAATTAAGCGGAGGTCACTTGCAGCTGTCAGTTGTTGCGTCAACCTCCGCCTGGTAAGAACTTCCTGAGAAAATGTGAAATAAGGTATTCTGAACTTATGAGAGCCTGGCAGAAGTTAGTGGAAGCCGAGAACACTGTAGATAAGCCTGCGCTTCTCTCACATGATGTGCTACAATATTTAAGAATTCACTAAACTAGTGAAACTCGAATTAATATTTCTCAATATTCTCTATAATCTTCTGGGAAAAGTATTTGTAAGAATTAAATTTCAAACATCGTTCTTTAAAATTGACAAAATGACTCATTCAGAGCCCAAATTACTTAAACATTTTAATTAATAAAACTGACAATTTAAATTAACATAGTTGAACGTGAAAGCCAAACTGTCTTTAAATAATGACAATTGTCATTAAAATTTGATTCCATTTTATTTAATTATTTCAAATCTGTTCCTAAGAACTTTGAACTTAAGGGTCATTTCCTTCTTATGGAAGCATAAACGTCAATTTATAAAGCCGTTAAGGCGACGCATTGTTCTACTTATAAAATGTAGCAAATATCTCTATTTATCTAACAAAATTTGCAAACTGTGACTTACACAACACAAAATACAAACCTTTCATTTTAGAAAATACGCAACACTCATATAGTTAGAAAATCCTTCCTAAACCTGACATAAACCATGCTTTGACAAATTATGCTTAAGCCTGATTTATCAATATCATCTCTGGTGATCCAAATCATATTAGCATTCGTACTGATGTTCACACTGTAAGTAATCAGTTTCAGCACATGTAATAAGCAATCATATATTCTCCCTCATTATTCCCAGATGTAAATGTGACAAATTCTTTCACGAGATCTCAAAATATCATAATTTATATACCAAATTTTGGCAAATTCGTTTACCAAATATGACAAATAATAGCATTCTAGCAAACTATTTCATTAATTTCATTGTTCAAATGTGTTCCTCTCACTGTATACACATTAGGAGTTTACTTTACTCCTTGTTATAGAGCATAAAGTATTCTTGACTGATGGTAAACAGGTTACGTGCATTTATAATGACACTTGTGTTAAGCTCAATAAACTAACCTTAAAAGCAAATATTTGATTTAGCATAGAAAAACCAAACACTATTAATTTAGGTGCTGTTATTGTTAACGTTGCCACTTACACTCTTAGTCATGATTTACCGTATACGGGCATTATTGCTCTTAAGCTTCACTTCTTTATAGTCCTTGGTAAAAATTGAATATTTTTCTTTTCCTTCGCTATTTATATAAGGATAAATTTGCAAGCTACTTCTAAGCAAGTGCAAGTAAAAAATTTCATTATGGCTTATGATGTATCTCCATGGGGATCATAATCCAAACTTGTTTCACCTAAAAAAACGTCTTTATCTCTCTCATGTCTGTCTGCTCTGTTGCTAATATTACGCAATTCTTTTCACTTTTCATCCATATTACCTTAACTTTTACTATGTACTGAAACTTTGTTGGTACTTGCTCCTTGATTGGTACTTTATTATGTATCTACGAGTTCATATATTCTTGGGTGTATACTCGAATTTTTACTAGTTATTTCGTTGCCTTTTCATTCACGTGTAAGATACTTGATAATTTGATACAGTGGACTTATCGTTTAGATTATGTTAGAAGAATCAAATTTAGTTCACTCACTTTTTAGGAGGTGTTTCTGAAGTATCCTCTAAGATGGTCGTCTTACGTTAACAAGTTGAATGAAAAAGTTTTTGAAGGGATTTTATGGATTTGGAAAAGGCGCATGACACGGTGGATAGGGTGGTAATATGGTAGATGTTGCAGATATGTGGAATAGGAGGTAGCTTACTGAAAGTAGTGAAGAGTTTTTATTGGGATATTGATGCTCAAGTTAGAGTAAGTAGGAGAGAGGGAGATTATTTCCCAGTAAAAGTAGGCCTTAGAGAAGGATGTGTGATGTCACCGTGGTTGTTTAATATATTTATAGATGGGGCTGTAAGAGAAGTGAATGTTCAGGTGTTGGCAACAGGTGTTGGGTTAAAAGATAAAGAATCTAACACAAAGTGGGAGCTATCACAGTTGCTCTTTGTTGATGACACTGTGCTTTTGGGAGATTCTGAATAGAAGTTGCAGAGGTTGGTTGATGAGTTTAGTAGGGTATGTAAAAGAAGAAAATTAAAAGTGAATGTAGGAAAGAGTAAGGTGATGAGGATAACAAAAAAATAGGTAACGAAAGGTTGGATATCAGATTGGAGGGAGAATGTATGGAAGATGTGAATGTATTCAGATATTTAGGAGTGGACGTGTCAGCAGATGGGTCTATGAGAGATGAGGTGAATTGACGAGGAAAAAAAACTGACTGGTGCATTGAGGAGTCTGTGGAGGCAAAGAACTTTGTCCATGGAAGCAAAGTGGGGTATGTATGGGAGTATAGTTATACCAATGCTCTTATATGGGTGTGAAGCATGGGTGATGAATGTTGTAACAAGGAGAAGGCTGGAGGCAGTGGAGATGTCGTGGTTGAGGGCAATGTGTGGTGTGGATATAATGTAGAGAATTCGTAGTTTGGAAATTAGGAGGAAGTGTGGAATTACATTAACTATTATCCAGAGGGCTAAGGAGGGGTTGTTGAAGTGGTTTGGACTTGTAGAGAGGATGGAACAAAATAGAATGACTTCGAGAGTGTATAAATCTGTAGCAGAGAGAAGGCAGGGTAGGAGTCGGCCTAGGAAAGGTTGGAGGAAAGGGGCAAAGGAGGTTTTGTGTATGAGGGGCTTTGACTTCCAACAAGCATGTGTGAGCGTTTTAGATAGGAGCAAATGGAAACAAATGGTTTTTAGAACTTGACGTGCTGTTGGAGTGTTAGCAAGGTAACATTTATGAAGGAATTCAGGAAAACCTGCAGGCCGGACTTGAGTCCTTGATATGGGAATTACAGTGGATACAGTAAGCACGCTTCTGGCAAGGCGGTTTCAGAGAGAATGATGGTAAAAGTTTTTCTTTTTCGGACCACTCTACCTTGGTGGGAAACTGCCGATGTGTTAATAAAATAAAATAAAATAGTTTACATGTGATAACTTGTCAACGATTCTTCAGATTCGTTTCAAATCCTCTACACTAATATTTACTTCATTAGAAACTTATGTTGCACTCCTGCACTGTTCCTATGGCACATACTGAGGTGCGGAAGACTGTGGTAGTGCAATATGGGCAGCCCTTTCTTGGATAGCCCAGCGACCGTAATACCTCTAGTTTTTTTAATAGCAAATGTTTGTTACATCTGGAAGCCACGTGTTACTAGGCATCAAGAAAACAGTTATTGCTATCGTTAATTACGTAGAACTACATGTGGGTTCATAGGAGAAACAAATATACAGCTCCAAAACGAGAATATCCAGTACTAATAATTTGCAATGGCATGTGTACTTAGTAATCAGATAAACTGTAGGCTAAACAGGTACCGCAGAAAAATCTGCAATCCCATTCATTAACAAATGAAACAATTTCTATGGGAACCATTATATGTATTCAAAGAATGGGGTGCATCTTTATGGGGCAGGAGAGGTAGCATGATCCAACCCTGTCGAGGGGTTCGTTCCTGAGTTGTCCAGGATTTTAAACTAAAAGAAGATTGAGGTATGGGTGTGTGTGGGAAGTATATAGGTTATACAACGAAGGATGAAAGTGACAAATATTGTTAGGATATCTCAAGGATATGCTCAAAAGTAAATATTGATCATAAAGTTACTAAAAGATGGAATGGAACTGGTCAACAAAGAGAGACAGAATAGTGCAACGAGTGACTAACTCCCTTAAGGTTTATTGTACTAATAGTAGGAGTCTAACAAATAAGATAGATGAGCTAAGATTAATTTTATGTGAAGTATGGATATTATTGCTATAACAGAAACTGGGTTCAATCTGAAAGATAGAGAAATGCCTTCTGAATGCCACATACAAGGCTATAAAAGAGTGGTGGAGTGGCGATCTGTGTCAGAGATAATTTAAACACTTACATTAGACAAGATGTAAAAGCAGAATCGGTGGACACTGAATCTGTTTGGCTGCGGTTTCTGGATGGACGTTAAACACAAGTCATGAGAGTGATTTACAGGCCCCTAAACTTTCATATGGGTCGCGGTAAACTTCTATGGGATCACATTTTCGTATGTTGATACGAAAATGTGGTAATGAGAGATTTTAACTTTAAATAAAATGGAGTAATTTGACAGGAAATTTTGAGTCCAGTGACTTTCCTAATACGATCCAGGATTGTGTTTTAAAACACTTTTAAACACAACCAACTAGAAGAAATTACCTGCTTGACTTGGTTCTTGCCAGAAGGGAATCACTAAATAATTTTTAGGTTAATGATGAGCTTGGGTAAAGCAATCACAAATCACTCATTTTAAACATATCATGGAATGACCTTAATAACTGGATACGAGTCAATGTCCCTGACTTCCACTTGACCGATTTCATTGGACTGAGAACTTTCCTGGGTGGGTCGAACTGGTGCGAATTGATTGGTCATTATCCTGTAGATCAGGTAGGTGTTAATGATTGCCAGTTTGAAATCTTTTACATAGGAAAATTAGATACCCAAAAATGACCTTAACTGGATAAACATTTGATTAAAACATCTCATTAGTCACAAGAGATAATCAGGATAATCGAAAGAGGATGACAGTAGCAAAGAAACGTGTACATTCTTCAACAATTTTATTTCCTCTCAGTTTTTATGAAGGAAGATACTGAAGAAATTTTAGAAATAAAGTGTACAAGATCAAAGTCACTAGTCACATGGTTCATAAACAAATGGAATAAAACCTAACAAATCTCAGGGCCCTGATGACCTGTTCTCAAGGGTTATAAAGGAAAGCATTGAGGACCCTAGCAACCCATTGGCTAGTCTTTTCAGAATATCACTACAAACTGTTGAAGTACCAAATAACTGCAAAATTGCAAATGTGACACCTATCTACAATGCAGGAAACAAGTCCTTAGCTTCGAATTATAGACCAATTACCCTAACCTCTACTGTGGCAAAATTGATGGAATCAGCAACTGCCGAGGCTTTTTTTTTTTTGAAAGACAAAAAAAAAAATCAAAGAATTTCAACACGATTTTACAAAGGCTTTGTGTCCTGTCTTACGAATTTATTAATTTTTATTTTTTACGAAAGTATTGGACGAGGTAGATCATGATAATGAATATGATATTATATGATATTGTGTATATCGATTCAGTAAGGCTTTTGATAGAGTTCCACAACAGATAATTTTTTTTCCTGGATAGAGGTGTGGTTGACAGGCATCAGAGAGTGTGAATAAATGGGGAGAAATAAGAGTGGGGACGAGTCACAAGCGGTGTTCCACAGGGATCAGTGTTGGGTCCCTTGTTGTTCACAATCTACACAAACAACATAGATGAGGGAATAAATAGCAACATAAGCAAGTTTGCCTATAACACAAAAATAGGCCGTAGGATTAACTCTGACGAGGACACTAGAGAGCTACAGAAAGGTCGGAATAAACTGATGCAGTGGTCGGAGAAGTGGCTGATGGAATTTAATATAGACTAATGCAAAGTTTTATGATTTAGAAAAGAAAATAACCAATGCGCTTATAAACTATACACTGTTGATGTTAATGAGTTTAAAGGCTAGAAATATTTAGAAGTTCTAGTTACCAGTAATTTAAAACCAAGGCAACAGTGCAATAAAGTAATAAAAATTTTTGGCTTCATGTCAAGAAGTATTAATAACAGGAGTCCTCAGGTGTTATTCTTCAATTCTATATATCTTTGGTGACGCCGGGTCGCCATCTGGAGACCCGGGCCGGAAGTACCGGTAAATCATTAATGAATGAATCTTTGGTTAGGCCTATTTTAGATTATGCTACACTATTCTAGCTGCCATATTACAGAAAGGACATAAATGTGCTGGAAAACATACAGAGAAGGATGTCAAAGTTGATCCCTTTATCAGAAATCTCTCCTATAGGAATAAATTGAGGACTTTGAATCTGCACTCTCCAGTAGGGCATAGAATTAGGGATGATGGGTTATGATTGAGGTGTATAAATGGAAAATATACGAAAAAATAAAGGGGATGTAAACAACGTGCTTAAAATATCTAACCAAAACAAGAGTCGCATCACTGGGTTTGAGTTGGAAAAAATTAGTTTGAGAAAGGATATATCAAATCAAATCGAGGACGACGAGAGCTGTCGTAAGATGGGAAGGAAGAAGGATAAGGAAGGATGGAAATAACTGGAAAAGGATGGGAGGAGGGAAGAGGAGGAATCAAGGCAAGTGGCCCAACCACTTTGGGACATGTGGTACAAAAGTACTGGAGACGTAGATAGAGAGGCTTGACTGATGTCATTGCTTGATGTCATTGCTTGGCTCACTAGGAGAGGATGGCGAAGGCAGCGGCAGGAGCTGGGAGTGTCAGAAGGCAGCAAGCAGGATGAGTTGGTTATGGTGTTAAACCGTTTATCAGTGCGGTATATTGCTTTCGAGAGAGTTGTATCACACTTATGGGAGAGCTGTAGTAGTATTCGTTGGTTTGGAGGTGGTGGAGTATCTGTTGTAGGTAGGGAAAGGTCTTTCTTCGCTTTGGTACGATACAGTGTTGTCTTGGAGATGTTGGATGTGTTTAACCCATGGTGTTCCAGGTGAGCTAAGTAGAGAAGGCAGTGGTGGAGTAGAGGAAGGTGGTGTTGCTTCGTTTTCAACTTCAGTAGACGAATTAGAAGATGTTTCTGGTGGTAAGGCTTCTGATTGGTTGGATTCAGTAAGAGGTGGTGGTGGTGGAGGCTTCTCATTGGTCATTGTTGGACTGACGTCACTAGTTGGTGGTGTTGATGGGACTTCTGCAGAAGAGTTGGCGATTAAGTTTTTGGTGAATTTGAGAATTTCTTCAGAAGGTGGAGATGCTGGAAATGTAAATGAAGGCATGTTATTTAATGCAAATAACTCGTTGATGGAAGAGTTAAATGATCCAGGTACAGCCATGTTCTGCATGTGAGCGTATAGTAAGCAGTAGTGGATCTTGGTTACGTCACATGTTGGAGGAGTGATGGTAGTGGTGGTGGTGGAGGCGGGCTGAGTAGATGCTTGAAGTAATTTTGTAGTGTCTGCTTGTATTTTTGCAATTGCTGCATACGTTGGTGTGTTGCTAGTAGGTTTTTTCTTTGCTGCATCTTGTGTTTTCTTCATAATATCCTTTCTTGTAGGACATTTTGCTGCCAGTGTATGGTGATCATTACTCTTGCAGTTTAAGCACGATGGTTGTGGTGGAGTAGCAGCGGTGCAGGAACTGAAGGTGTGTCCCTCACTACCACATGTAGTGCAGAACTTCTTGTCTTTTACTGGACATGCTTTGGTGGTGTGATGGTATGAATAACAGTTCCAGCAATGTTGGATGTACTGATATCTCTCTGCTTCAAAGTAGGTAGGGCTGATGTAGTAGTAGTAGACAGCAAGACCTTCGTTCAGTGCAGTGGCAGCCATGTTCACGTCGGTGAAGGTGACCTTGATCATGGACGTTGCATTTGGGATTTTTGTAATGCTGTCAACAGTAGCCCAAGTATTTTGCGTCTCGATGGATGACTTGAGTTCAGCAGTTGATTGAGAAGTCAGAATCTTGTCAAGTTTTTCAAGGAATACTGATTTCCTTGCCCTGAGGGCAGGAGATGACGTAACAGTAAACCCTTGAGCAGTAAGAGTAGTGGTGGCTTCTGTAGTGAGTAGCTTCTCTGCTTCAGCAACATCGTGACACACAACAATGAATGCTTCTTTCAGTGACAATATGGTGTTGAATTTTACTTCCAGTGCTCCCTGAACAACAGTTGCAAGAGCAATCTTCGTTGAATCATCAACGAAGTCAAGGCGATGACAACGCAGGTAAAGGTTCCCCTCCCCAACGGGGATCGTAGGGAGACAGAGTAAGTAAGGAGAGCTGCTATGACCTGCCTGGGCGAGAGTCAAGAGCAGAATCCCAGAAAGGATATAGGAAAGCATTGGTTTGGTAATAGAGCTGTGGATTAGCGGAACAAAGTCTCGAGTAGAGTCACTGAATTAGCTTTAAAAATAGGTTAGAGAAATACATGAGTGGGTGTGGGTGGGTGTGAATTAGACCTGTTTAACACGGGCCAGTGGGCCTGCCGCAGTGCCCCTTCCTTCTCATGTTCTTAAATACGGGTGTCACTAAAAATATGGATGTTACTGAAAATACAGGTGTCCCTGAACATACAGATGTCCCTGAACATACAGGTGTCCCTGAACAAACAGGTATCCTTGAACATACAGGTGTCCCTGAACATACAGGTGTCCCTGAACATACAGGTGTCCCTGAACAAACAGGTATCCTTGAACATACAGGTGTCCCTGAACGTACAGGTGTCCCTGAACATACAGATGTCCCTGAACATACAGGTGTCCCTGAACAAACAGGTATCCTTGAAC
Organism: Cherax quadricarinatus; assembly: GCF_026875155.1. Taxonomy (NCBI): domain Eukaryota; kingdom Metazoa; phylum Arthropoda; class Malacostraca; order Decapoda; family Parastacidae; genus Cherax; species Cherax quadricarinatus. The sequence continues at coordinate 39,499,796 of NC_069436.1, read as the reverse complement.
ATATGGGTGTCCCTGAACATACAGATGTCCCTGAACATACAGGTGTCCCTGAACAAACAGGTATCCTTGAACATATGGGTTCCCCTGAACATACAAGTGTCCCTGAACATACAGGTGTCCCTGAACAAACAGGTATCCTTGAACATATGGTTACCCCTGAACATACAGGTGTCCCTGAACATACAGGTGTCCCTGAACAAAAAGGTATCCTTGAACATATAGGTACCCCTGAACATACAGGTGTCCCTGAACATACAGGTGTCCCTGAATAAACAGGTATCCTTGAACATATGGGTATCCCTGAACATACAGGTGTCCCTGAACATACAGGTGTCCCTGAACAAACAGGTATCCTTGAACATATGGGTTCCCATGAACATACAAGTGTCCCTGAACATACAGGTGTCCCTGAACAAACAGGTATCCTTGAACATATGGGTACCCCTGAACATACAGGTGTCCCTGAACATACAGGTGTCCCTGAACAAACAGGCATCCTTGAACATATGGGTACCCCTGAACATACAGGTGTCCCTGAACATACAGGTGTCCCTGAATAAACAGGTATCCTTGAACATATGGGTACCCCTGAACATACAGGTGTCCCTGAACATACAGGTGTCCCTGAACAAACAGGTATCCTTGAACATATGGGTGCCCCTGAACATATGGGTGCCCCTGAACACACAGGTGTCCCTGAACAAACAGGTATCCTTGAACATATGGGTACCCCTGAACATACAGGTGTCCCTGAACATACAGGTGTCCCTGAACAAACAGGTATCCTTGAACATATGGGTGCCCCTGAACATATGGGTGCCCCTGAACATACAGGTGTCCCTGAACAAACAGGTATCCTTGAACATATGGGTACCCCTGAACATACAGGTGTCCCTGAACATACAGGTGTCCCTGAACAAACAGGTATCCTTGAACATATGGGTTCCCCTGAACATACAAGTGTCCCTGAACATACAGGTGTCCCTGAACAAACAGGTATCCTTGAACATATGGGTACCCCTGAACATACAGGTGTCCCTGAACATACAGGTGTCCCTGAACAAACAGGCATCCTTGAACATATGGGTACCCCTGAACATACAGGTGTCCCTGAACATACAGGTGTCCCTGAATAAACAGGTATCCTTGAACATATGGGTACCCCTGAACATACAGGTGTCCCTGAACATACAGGTGTCCCTGAACAAACAGGTATCCTTGAACATATGGGTGCCCCTGAACATATGGGTGCCCCTGAACACACAGGTGTCCCTGAACAAACAGGTATCCTTGAACATATGGGTACCCCTGAACATACAGGTGTCCCTGAACATACAGGTGTCCCTGAACAAACAGGTATCCTTGAACATATGGGTGCCCCTGAACATATGGGTGCCCCTGAACATACAGGTGTCCCTGAACAAACAGGTATCCTTGAACATATGGGTACCCCTGAACATACAGGTGTCCCTGAACATACAGGTGTCCCTGAACAAACAGGTATCCTTGAACATATGGGTGTCCCTGAACATACAGGCGTCCCTGAACATACAGGTGTCCCTGAACATACAGGCGTCCCTGAACATACAGGTGTCCCTGAACATACAGGCACGGAACATGATCTTGATGCATGCATTATTCTACAATGTTAAGCGGTGCACCTCAGTGCCGTGCGAAGGTATGAACGAGATACTGGTAATGACGGTTACAGTTATGAGATGACCGTAGCAAGAAAAATAGGGTAAAACTCTCTCTGCTTATTTATCTTATTATATTTACACATCTACAACAGTAACCATGTATTGTAAGTTTTCAGAAGGCGAGATCAGGAGCTTTTTCATAGACTTCATGGAAACGAACAAGGGGTTATTTTAAGTGGAATGTGTTGGCAGGTCCTTCGCGCCTGGAGAAATATGTGATAAAAGAGGAATGTCGTGAGGGGAGAGGAGGAGCTGGCATACTTTAAAGTCTTAGGTGTCTACTGGCTTGTGGCACCATCACCCTGTCTACATGACGCTGTTTGCAGGGTTATGTTGAGGCAACTCAAAGCTCAAGAGAGTCTGCAAACTTTTGCAATCAACCTTATTACAGGTCAGTGCCAGTCACTGCTTTTTTATTACCTCCAAACACTGCCTCTTGACCTGTCACATTAACATACATATTGAAATAAACTACTCTATCCGTTGTTTATACTGTTCAGTGAATAGTACATATATCAAGATGTTTATAAATAGATCTGACGGTGAGACATTACCCTCGCAAAATGTTTTTGGGAACATAAGTACAGAGAACAACGTTAACATGTCTGTATTTCTTTACTGTGACAAGACAGATGGTGACTATGTGATTAACCATGTTCGGAGTGTGATCATTTCTCTTTAAAACCTGTTTTGTTCTGAGTTTATGCCACCATTGTCGTAATCAGACTTTTGACGAGTCTGTGCACATCAAAGGATGAGCCTGTGTTCACAATCACGATGAGTCTGTGATCACTCTTATGGTGAGTGTATTCCCCAGGTGATGAGTCAATAACCTTACAACATATATAGTGATCACTCAGCCATATTTCTGGTGTCTCTGATAACCATTCTTTTAAGCCTGTGACTTTCCTCCATTAGCGTGGTGAGCCTATGATCACCCATCAGCCTTGTGGTGAGTCTCTGATCACTCATCACTTGTGTGGTGAGCTGATGCTTAATCAGCACTCTTGTGATCACCCAGCAATTTTTCGGTGATCCTGTGATCTTCCAGCACTTACTGTCATCCTGTGATCTTCCAGCACTTACTATCATCCTGTGATCTTCCAGCACTTACTGTCATCCTGTGATCTTCCAGCACTTACTATCATCCTGTGATCTTCCAGCACTTACTATCATCCTGTGATCTTCCAGCACTTACTATCATCCTGTGATCTTCCAGCACTTACTATCATCCTGTGATCTTCCAGCACTTACTATCATCCTGTGATCTTCCAGCACTTACTGTCATCCTGTGATCTTCCAGCACTTACTGTCATCCTGTGATCTTCCAGCACTTACTGTCATCCTCTGATCTTCCAGCACTTACTGTCATCCTGTGATCTTCCAGCACTTACTGTCATCCTGTGATCTTCCAGCACTTACTGTCATCCTGTATTCAGCCATCACCATACACAATAGCCTGTGATCACCCATCACTCTAGAGGTGAGCCTGTGATCACCCATCACTCTAGAGGTGAGCCTGTGATCACACATCACTCTAGAGGTGAGCCTGTGATCACCCATCACTCTAGAGGTGAGCCTGTGATCACCCATCACTCTAGAGGTGAGCCTGTGATCACCCATCACTCTAGAGGTGAGCCTGTGATCACCCATCACTCTAGAGGTGAGCCTGTGATCACCCATCACTCACGTAGTAAGCTCGTGATTACACATCACTCTTGTGGTGAGTCTGTGATCACCCATCACTCATGAGTAAAAACCTATGCTCACTTACACCCTTGTGATCACACTATCATTCATCATGTCATGTAAGAGTTAAACGTTCTGGGTTCTTCATGACCTTGAGAGTGGGTTCTTCATGACCTTGAGAGAGGGTTCTTCATGACCTTGAGAGTGGGTTCTTCATGACCTTGAGAGTGGGTTCTTCATAACCTTGAGAGTGGGTTCTTCATGACCTTGAGAGTGGGTTCTTCATGACCTTGAGAGTGGGTTCTTCATGACCTTGAGAGTGGGTTCTTCATGACCTTGAGAGTGGGTTCTTCATGACCTTGAGAGAGGGTTCTTCATGACCTTGAGAGTGGGTTCTTCATGACCTTGAGAGTGGGTTCTTCGTGACCTTGAGAGCTCTGTACATTTGCATTCAAGAGTTAATAGATGGAGAAATATTGAAGATTTATGAAATAGCATTTGATCAGAATATATCCAAAATATTTAATTGACAAACGACGATATGCTGAGACGTTTCTCTACTTACAAGACTCAAGAATCAACAGGAACTATATTCCTGTTAAACAGTGGATTCAAACAACAAGATGTGATTGTTAGCAGTTCGTTCCTTCTAATTTCTTGGCTAGAACCTGATAATGTAAGGCCATCGCGGTGACGCGAGTGCCACAGTTGACACGTAGAGAAAAGATATTTCTAGGAACAGTGGGATGCTGTTCAACACACATTAAGAGCTTCGCAGAATTACCCGCCCCACACGCTGAACTAAGAAATAATCAGTATTCAGTTGACAGCAAGATCAGGAGCTGGCATTTGGGCAAATTTAAAGGAGAATTAATTAGTATATCTGTGCATGTAGTATACGATATTTAGAGATAGAGGGAGATACATCAACACACTGTAGGAATTGCTATGAGAGGTTGCCTGATGCAATATAATAAGAATCACCCACACCCAGTAGCCCACTTCAGCAGCAAACTGAAGTTGTGATACTCAATAACAAATAAAGAATCATTAGGGGTTTGTGTCAGGTATTTTGAAATACAGTAACTTACACTGACCACCGTGTAAGTTACTGTATATCTTCAAAAAAAAGACTAAATGAGCCGGAATATCTCATTGCAGTTAGGAACTCTAAGCGCAATTCTACTAGATCATAAACAAGCTAGGAGCCCCTTCATGTACCAGATGCAATATTAATTTAGTTAGTTGTCAACATAGAAACTCTTGAGAGGGAAAAGTTAGTGGGATATCAGTTGCATAGAAAACGAGGAAGCAAGTGATTAATTACTTGGAAGGTGGAACTGTCAGCAGCCAGATCACAGAGTTGATGAACTAACTGATGGTGTTTTGTACAGGGTCGTGGAAGGACAAATGAGAATATTGTTCCAGTTAAATATCCCAGAACAACTTAAAAAGTTGCATTATGGAGAGGTAAAAATACATAATAATAAACTAGTAGGTCAATCAACAGATTTTTTTACAGAAATCAATTTCACAGACTAAGAGCTGTTATCTTCCCTCAACTTATTTCAGAGCTCAGCTCTGTCTGTTGTGTACTACCCCCCCCCCCAGGATGCAAACCATACCAGTCGCCTAACACCCAGCTACCTACTTACTGCTAGGTGAACCGGGACAGCAGACGTAAGAAACACGCCCAATGTCTTCCCCGTACCGGGGATCAAACTACAGACACTAAGCGTGTGAGCTGAATGTTCTACCAACCGAGCTACAGGACACCTTATTTGCACTCATATTTACAAATTAATGAGATTTCTAACTTAGTTCATTGTCTGGGAACGTACCTGAGCATTTTATACGCATATAAATGATAATCAACATAGACACATTATGCAAATATCCACGACATCCTAAGTATCCTCTCTGAGATAGACAAAAAGTTGCGAAACATTAGCCAACACCTTGACAATGGACAGTAAACACAGAACAAGAATGGACACCATGAAAATACACGTAGATGAACATGTAGAAAATGGTATAAAATACTAACAAGTTGCGTATCTTTACTGTTGAAACCAAACTGTTCCACATGTGTTTTACTAATCAAATTATTGTATTTTATACCATTTTCTACATTCCTGTCAGAGCAACACAACGGTATCTAGGTACAGGGGACACTTTCCATAGCTTCATCGCTTAACTACTAGTTAGGAGTGAGAAGAGTTGGATTACAGAGGGACCTGCTTAACATAGGCCAGTAGGCTTGGTGCAGTTCTCAACTCTTGCCTTCTTCCTTCTAGTGAATCCCGTCCTCTGTAACGTCTTCGAGATCCTCGACCTCATGTTCGGCAGTAATTAAGACTCCATTCTGATGCTTCAGCTTCATAATGTTCCAGATCATGGAGCCAACTTCTCCTTCAGGTTGAGGGACTGACCACCTCAAACTATTTCTCCAAAGTTAGAGGATGAATTACATCATCTCTACCTCTACTACTCCTGCTACCTATAATTCATTTTCATCTGTACATGACTGACAAAGCCTACCGTATAGGCATAACGTTTCAACAATAAAGTTACCAGAGTGTTGCACATCTTACTCATCAACTAAGGTGGTCATAAAAGGTACTAATTACAGTGCCACAACCATGACGCTGCACAGAAAACCGACAAAGTAGAATATCTTAAGCCAAAGAATAAAAAGTTACAACAGTGTAACTTGAAAAATGCGTAAATAACCTGCACTTAGAAGACTGAAACTTATGAAGACGTTTCAGTCCGACTTTAACCATTAAGAAGTCAAAGAGAGAAACGTAAAGAGAAGAGAGCCAGAATATACACTAAATAGGGGTTTTGAGTGGGAGTGGTAGAATGAGAGTAGGGAGTAGTATCATGGTAGTTGTGGTAGTGGTAGTAGTAATAACAGTAGCAGTAGTGGTAGAAGAAACAGAAGTAGTAGTAGTAGCAATAGCCTCATAACACATATGACTTGCTATTGCGACCCCTGAATGGGTCACAATGTATATAATGTATATTACCTGTTCATATAATTTTATGTTGCTTATATTTGCGATAATAGCTAAATCATAAATATATTGCTTTATATTATTATTTGACTTAGTTATATTTATTAGATTGAGACACTTATGCAGCATATGGAAATCTTTATTCAGGAAACGTTTCGCCACACAGTGGCTTCATCAGTCCAATACAAAGAGGAAGGCGTAAGGAGAGGAGGAGAATGAGGTAATCAGTCCCTCAACCTGGAGTCGATGTGTTCAGTCCATCAATCTTGTAGAATGTACAGCATAGGGCCGTAGACGTGGCTTATATACTGTAGTGACGTGACGTGAAGCAGATGGAGGCGGGGTCATAGTGGTACCATCCACTAGTCGAAGTAGGTCTTCGTCCAAAGGTTGAACAAGTGTTGAAGAATTCTTTGTAACAAGATCCCATGATGCTGCAGTGTCCGACACTGTCGCAGTGTCCGACAGTGTCGGACACTGCAGCATCATGGGATCTTGTTACAAAGAATTCTTCAACACTTGTTCAACCTTTGGACGAAGACCTACTTCGACTAGTGGATGGTACCACTATGACCCCGCCTCCATCTGCTTCACGTCACGTCACTACAGTATATAAGCCACGTCTACGGCCCTATGCTGTACATTCTACAAGATTGATGGACTGAACACATCGACTCCAGGTTGAGGGACTGATTACCTCATTCTCCTCCTCTCCTTACGCCTTCCTCTTTGTATTGGACTGATGAAGCCACTGTGTGGCGAAACGTTTCCTGAATAAAGATTTCCATATGCTGCATAAGTGTCTCAATCTTCAACTTGTCGGTTTTTCAAACCATTCATCACATATATTTATTAGGTAGGATGTAACATTTATATTTATTATTCAGTGCTCATAGTTCAAGTCTTGATTGTCTAACTACTGTAATTATCGCTCGTTGCTCGTTTCCCTGCCGGCTTCTCGGTGTTGCTGGGCAGAAGCAGCACGGAGTCACGTGACCAAGGGGGAGGGGTATTCACACCTCTCCTGGAGTAGTCAGTCTGGGCTGGCTCACTCTCTTGTCGGTTGGACGTTCTCCTGGCAAGACGTCCCACACTCCTCTCTCTTGTGGGTCCTTGTTGGAAGATCGTCTCTGTCGTTTTCTTGTTGGTTCTGTGGAACTTTGTTCACAGAACATTGTCTAGACTTAGTGATTTTCGACGTTGTACTGAGGTTGTGTGTCTCATAGACACTCTGAGAAACTCATGTCCTGAGCTGTAGCTTCTGACCTAATTTGTACTGGTATCTGTGCACTGTCATAGTCGGGGATTTTCTAATGCTGAACTTAGATTCAGTAGTATGGGAGTTTTGTGACTTTTGTGGAGGATCTGCAGATGGTCCCTACTTAGTGTCGTTATATTATCTCCTTGTTCCTGATTCTGTGTCCCTTTTGCTTGTTATATTGCTGTTCGGCTTATCAGTCGTTTTATTGTTCAAGCAAGCTGTTCTGATTGCCAGGTTGGTCAAGAAGTTAGTATATGTGAGGACTTTTAGTCAGTCACTGGTTAAGTTTAGTCGAGTCGTGAGACATAGCAAACTACTTAGAGCACTTACACACATACAAACTTATTTGTATATATATGCATAATTAAATGTTAATGTACCGGACGGTACTTAAGACATAAATGTGATATGTGCCTTCAGTACAATATTACTGTACACGAGAGAAGTGATTATTATTATTTTGATTACTTTGATTAATTTAATTTGACATCTTTATTATTAATAAACTTATTAAATTTTAATTTCTTTAGTTAGTAGCCTACCAGTTGCAATCCTGAAGCACTAGTAATTATTATTGAATTCTAATGTATAATTGGACAAGGATACTGACTACTTGTTACGAAAACCCAGTAACAGGCTGGATGCTAGAAGGGCAGTCCTTTCGAGTATTCACTGGAGATATCTATGCTTATTAGAAATCGCGTTTTTTGTAACACTTGCCCTGACCTTTGTCACCTACCTCTTCATCTTTCCTATATTTCCACTGCCTTTCCTGTTTTCTGTCTAAGTGATTCTGTCCTAATGGAGGTTTTGTCTGACAGGTAATGTTTTCCTACTCTCTGGGGCCAGTAGCTGTCCTACAGTGCTCCTTTGTTTTTGGGTCTTATATTATGACTACCTGTTACTATTTCTTTGCTAATACTTCAGTCTCTGACACTATTTTTTTACTACTACTGCCTTCTTGTTTCTACTTCTACTACTACTACTGCTACTAATAGTAGTAGTATTAGTAGTAGTAGTACCCACTGTGTGTGAAGCGAGACCTTTGCCAGCCAGGCCACAAGGCCTGTCTACCTTGGGAATTCCTCTCAGTATGTTATACATCGTTATCATATCGTCTCTATCCCTCCTCTCCTTTAGTGCCATCAGGTTGAGTTGCAACTTTTGCGCTTTCTCAAGTTTCTTGATGTGTTTGACCAGGTGTGGTTCCACACTGATGCTGCATACTCCGATATGAGGCTACCGTACATATCATCAAAAGATTACGTGTGTTTTTGGTAGCGGGAATCAATTAGAAGGCTTTGGAGACTTCTTACTTTATTTGGTTCTTGGTACACAAGCAGTGTGTTTAAGTGCCATGGGGCGACCCAGAGGGTCATGCTTGCGAGGGAGAAAGGAGTGGACCTTGTTGACTGAGTGAAGGCTGCTGCCTGAATGAGGTCGGGTAAGCGTGGTGTGAGCTGAGCTGGGTAGGCCTATGCCACTAGGTGTCAGCACCATAGTGCCATGAAATATGAACCCAGCTGGGCATACATCGCTCGACCACCTACCCATGGTCATCTTCGACCATGCTGGACTGAAAAAAATCTCAGTCTCTCGCAGGAACAGGGCACAGAACACAAAATAAAAGCATAAATATACATGTGGACATGGACAATAAAAAAATCCCACAGTTAGGGAAAACAAAAAAAAGGTGGGGTGTGCTAAATATCGTGGTCCATGGCAATGAGCCTCAGCGGACATCACTGCATGCTTTCCTGTGTCTTTACAGATACCTCAACACAGGAGACATCACTGTGGCTGAGCTGTGATGTAAAGGGGTATGGTCTCCTCTGGAACAGTGAAGCAGTCATCATAGTAGTTGCTGCAGGGTTCACTCAACCTGGGGCACAACCTGCTGGTGCCCTCGAGTGAGACGCCTTCAGTACTCGGCAACTGGACAGGACTTTCTTTTGACAAGTGACTCAGGATGACATTTCTCAACTGGCACTGTTACTGGGTGGTCTATACCAGCGAAAGTGGAGTGAGTCATAGCAGACAACTCAGGCGAAACATCTGGGAGTCGTAACAGCATACACCATAACTGGAGTGAGTGGGCTAGCAATCAAAGTGACATCATCTGAATGGTGCCCACTGTATATATCGTATATTTCATGTATATTATCTTTCATATAATTTTATATTGCTGATATTTTCATTATTCGCTAAACTGAAAATATTTTGCTTTATATTATTATTTGACTTAGCTTTGTCATTAGGTAAAATGAAAACATTTACATTACTGTGCTACGTTCAAGAGTTGGGGGCTGACAATAGCAAACTCCTTGTTAACTAACCACTAGGTTGTTAGTGTCAGACTGCTTTGCACCATCCGGAGTAGCCGGGTGAGTCCCTGTCCACCTAAGTAGAGATGTCCCCCCTTGTTTGCCTCTCCTCGCTGGTCCCGCTGAACCGGGACTCTCCCCGTTCTCCAAAACCCTCTCTCATCTCGGGTTTTTTGTTTGTTATTTAGACTCGGTTTGTAGAGTATGATTTTGCTAGGGTCGCAACATACTTTTTGGAACTTTGCGTAACTTGTCACAGAGTATAGTTAAATTTTGGGTTTTCGACTTTTTTACTGGGGTTTGTGTGTCATATGACACTCAAATTTAACCCGACCCAAGCCAGCTTCGGGGCCTATTTTTTTTACATTTGCAACTGTTTAGCTGGATTTGTTAATGCTAAACATAGATTAATATTATGGGATTTTTATGCCTTTTATGGAGGATTGGAGATCCCAGTTGGGTCGAAAGATAGTAACTTTAGGACGCTAAGTCAGCCTTTTTAAGTCGAGCGAATCTTTTTGAGAATAATGAACCACTTTGGACAAAAACCACATTCCCACACATGCTGTATATATAGTAACGTCTAATTGTGCAATGTACCGCGCACTTAAGAGCCAAGCTGAGAAAAAAATGTCCCTTTAACCTTTACTCGAGAGACATGTAGGAATTTATATCCTATTTATACAAGAATTTCTTTGTTTTGCCCACTTAGAAAAACTTTGTCAATAAACTTCTAATTTTCATTTAGTTCCTCAGTTACAATCTTAAGTACATCAAAATTTTTCAAATTTTAAAGGAAAATTCACTAGAAAACTGAGTACTTGTTAAAAAAACCCTAGAAAAGGGCTGAGTGCAAGTGGCAGCCCCGTCTAGTTTTTCCTGGAGATATCTATAATTTATAGATATCGAATTTTTGTAACAACTCAGCAACTACTCAGATTTCTCCAAAACGATCAGGACATTTCTCGACTGGTACTATCCGGGGGGTATCACTCCCGGGGAAAATGGAGTGAGTAAGCAGAGCAATAGTGAAGCATCGGGCTGTCGTAACTCTAGCACCGTAACTGGAGTGAAGGGGGTGCGTCGAGTGACATATTTGTGCAACTATTAGTGAAGCTTGCCATAGTCTGTTGCCTACCGACAGGGCTACTGCAGCTTTGACAGTGTATTCTCTCAACGGGTTTGGAGTCTAGCAGAGGTTAGCCAAAGCATGCTTAGTGGTTTTTTACAAAAATTTATTGTGGTCAGAAGGTGGCATAAAAAGGGTTTTCAGGGGAGAGTGGAAAATAAATCGACTCGGGCTGCGTCTAGGGGGGCGAGCAAAAGGTTTTCTGCACAGGGGGCTGTTGTCATAAACTGATGCCTAGACTGTCAAATTCAGCTGTCAACAGTACAAGGGGTGCTGAAACGGGGGTTTCCCAAGGGCCCTGGGCTAAACCCATACTGTTGTCTACACCATACAGGGCTCAGCCCACACAGGAAAAAAAAAAACCCAAACCCGTGCTGCACATCGGTTAAAATGGGTTTGCACTGTAAAAGTGTTTTTCTATGCAAAAATCGCATTAAAATCAGAACGTTGAGAACATGGAGGTGTTAACATGTGAATATCTTCTCTCAAACGTTCTTGCTATACTGAAACAAATAGCTAATGTGAAACTAAAACACTGTCGATGAAAATCATGCGACGATGTCAGGCGTGAGTCTGGGGGATGTGGTGGGGTGAATCGTGGGGAAAATGTCGGGGGCAGCATGGTGACGTCGGGGGTAAATAGGGGCAGCAGGGTGACTTTCGGGGGTGCTTTAAAAGCAACGCCGGGAGTGAGTGGGGGCAGACGTCCTAAGTGATATCAGGCAGACGTCCAAGGTGCATCAGGAAGATACCTGGGTGACATCGCAAGGTGACGTTGGGCAGACACCCGGGTGAGTTGTGGGGTGCAGCGGAGGTGACGTCAGGGCAACGAGTCAGGCAGGAGTAATGCATTGGCTTTCGACATCTGGTTTTTAACCCGCGTAGCTTGCTCCACAGGCTTGTAGATCCACGTTCCCTTTCCCCACATGTGGATTCGTGATCCATGTGGCTTCGGTAAACCTCGGCACTTGGTACACAGCTCTGGTAAAAAATTCACATAAAATTTATAAAAAACGTTTCTTTGCCTCTCCCCGTCTTCATGATTTGCATTGGGGGGTTTAAATTCAAGGAGCCGTTGCTGGCCGGGTTGTAGGGGGGGTCCGGGTTTGTAGCCTGCCTTACCCTCTGACGAATTTTCCTCATTAACTTCACATCATCTGCAAAACAGGGACCTTTGATTGCCCCTTTCCCGTTTGTCTTTTCAAATACCAAAACAGCACAGGCCCAGGTTTAAAACCCTGGCCCCCGTTGTTACAGCGCCCCCGACCCTTCACGTACCATGACTCGTTGTTGCCCCCCTGTCAGAAATTCTTGATGCAATGCAGTCCCTTTTCCTTAGCTTTTATTAACCTTTTGTGAGGAACTCGTCAAAGGGCCCTTCTGCAGTCCAAGAAAATGAACCAACCCCCCCTCTTCTTGTCTTACTTCTTTACCTTGTCATAAACCCCCGTAGGTTTTTGACACAGGATTTTTCTTCCTTAAACCGTGTTTTGTCTTTATAAGCTTGGGTTTTTCTAGGTCCCCCACTCTCCTCCTAGATTTTCTCCATGATTTTGATACTACACACGTCAGGACACATTTCTGCGTTTAATGCCGCGTGTCTCTCCCTTTTTAAAGCTGGGACTACATTTGCCATCTTCCTACCTCGGGTATTCCTAGTTTCAATGAATGTTTTGAAATTTTTATAGTGGTACCACAGCACCCTTGCTCCCTCTCAAAGGACCCCGGGAGAGTATTTTCCCCCCGTCTTTGGGTTCAAGTTACATGGAGCTTCTTCCCCTCCCCCCTGGGTTTGGTGTACCCCTTTTGGGCACTCCCTATCTGACTTCCTGGATCCTTCCTTCTCCATGTAAAAAACTTCTTTAAATTGCTTTTTGACTCCCACATTCCTGTTAGTCGTTTCTTGTGAACTCCCCACCTTCCCTCCACAGCTTGATTACATAGTCCTTGACTGTTGTTTTCCTCCTGATGTAGCTATACAACAATTTGGGTCAGCATGATTTTCGTGCGGTTCTTTTCGTATTGCGCTGACCCTCTCGTCTTCTTGTGCATACTCGTTTCTGGCTCTTCGGAATTCTTTTTTTTCCCCTGAGTCCTTTGTCTTCTGTACTTTTTCCTTTCTCGAGTGAACTTAGTTTTTGCCTCCCTATATTTTGGGTGAACCAAGGACTCGTTTTGGCTTCCAATTATTTCTGTTTTTTTGGGAACAAAACCCCCCTCTGCCCCCTTGCATTTTGTTGTTTCTGTCCTCATTTTTTTTTACTGGTTTTTCCCGCCAATTTTCTTCCCAAACACTTGCAGGAAGTTCCTAAGCCTGTGTAGTCCACCCTCTGTGTGTGTGTGTGGTGTGGATAAGAGCGTGTGGCGCCTGAGGCACTAGGGATAGTGAGTGTGGTGTGTGTGTTTGGTGTGTGTGTGGTGTGTTGTGTGTGTGGTGTGTGTGTGTGTGTGGTTTTGTGTGTGTGTGTGGGGTGTGTGAGGTGTGAGCGTGGGGCGCCTGAGAGCACTAAAATCTTTTTTTGCGCACTTGAGAAAAATAGGGGTGCGTGTTTGGGGACCCTGAAACCTAGGAGTGCGTGTGGTGGAGCATTTAGAGATAGGAGTGCGGTGTGTGACACCTGAAGCCTAGATGTGTTGTGTGTGTAGCGCCTGAGAGCACGGATGTGTGTGTGTGAGCGCCTGAGAGCACTGGAGTTTTGTGTGGGCACCCTGAGAGCACTGGAGTGTGTGTGTGTGTGTGGACCTAGGCACTGGAGTGTGTGTGTGGTGGGAGCCCTGAGAGCACTAGGATGCGTGTGTGTGAGCGCCTGAGAGACTAGGAGTGCGTTGGGGGTGAGCACTGAGAGACTAGGGTGCCTGTGTGTGTGAGCGTCTGAGAGCAAAGGAGTGCGTGCCTGTGAGCGCCTGGAAGCCCAAAGGAGTGTGTGTGTTGTGAGGCCTGAGAGCACTAGGAGTGCCGTGTGTGTGAGCGCCTAGAGCATAGGGTGCCCGTGTGTGTGGGGGCCTGAGGCATAGGAGTGCCCGTGTGGTGAGGTTAGGCATGGAGTGCGTGTGTGTGAGCGCCTGGAGCACAGGGTGCTGTGTGTGTGGCGCCTCAGAGCACTAGGAGTATGGGTTTTGGGCCTAGAGCACTAAAAAATGCCTGGTTTGTGAGGTTGAGAGCTAGGAGGGTTGTTTTTGAGCGCCCGGAGCAAGGAGTCATGTGTGTGTGAGCGCCTGAGAGACTAGGGTGCCCGTGGTGGGGGCGTCTGAAGCATAGGAGTGCGTGTGTGTGTGAGGCTGAAGCATTAGGGTGGTGTGTGTGAGCGCCCTTTTTGAGATGGAGTGTGTGGTAAGGCCCGAGGCACTAGGGGTGCCCGTGTGTGTGAGGGCTGAGGCCTAGGAGTGTATGTGTGAGCGCCGGGGAAACACTGAGTGTGTGTGTGACGCCTGAGGCATAGGGGGCCCGGGTGTGAGCGCCCGAGGCACAGGGGTGTGGTGTGTGTGTGAGGTTGAGAGCATTAGGAGGCGGTGTGGTTTAGGCCCTTTGAGCACTGGAATGTGGTGTGACGCCTGAGAGCCTAGGAGGCCCGTGTGGTGAGCGCCTGAGAGCACTAGGAGTTGTGTGTGAGCGCCTAAGAGCACTGGAGTGCCCCGTGTGTGTGAGCCCTGAGAGACTAAGTGCCCGGTGTGTGAGCGCCCGAGGCACAGAAAGTGCGTGTGTGGAGCGCCTGAGGCACTAGGAGTGCCGTGGGTTTTGAGGTCTGAAAAGCCAGGAGTGCCTGTATGTGTGGCGCCTGAAGACAGGGGTGCCTGTTTGGAGCGCCCGAGAGCCTAGGGTGCCCGTGTGGGTTAAGGGCCCTTTAAACCTAGGAGTGCGTGTGTGTGAGCGCCTGAGAGCAGGAGTGTTGTGTGGTGACGCCCGAGAGCACAGGGGGTGCGTGGTGTGACCACCCCAAAGCACTGGGTGCCTGTGTGGTGGCGCCTGAGGCCTAGGAGGGCCTGGTGTGTGAGCACCTGAGAGCATAGGGTGCCCGTGTTGTGAGCACCCGGAGCACTAGGAGTCCTTGTGTGTGAGCGCCTGAGAGCACTAGGATGCCTGTGTGGTGAGCACCTGAGAGCACTAGGGTGCCTGGTGGTGAGCCCTGAGACACTGGGTGCCTGGTGTGTGAGCACCTGAGAGCACTAGGAGTGCCTGTGTGTGGTGAAAACCTGAGAGACTAGGAGTGCGTTTGTGTGGCGCCTGAGGCATAGGAGTGTGTGTGTAGCGCCTAGGAGTAGGAGGTGTTGTTGTGAGACCCGAGAGCACTGAAGGGTGGTGGAGCGCCCGAGAGCACTAGGAGTGTGTGGTGTTTTGAGGCCCCGAGAGCACTAGGAGTGCGTGTGTGTGAGCCCTGATAGCAAGGGGTGTTGGGTGGGCGCCTGAGGCACTGGAGTGTGTGTGTGGAACACCCGAGAGCACTAGGAGTTTGGGGGTGTGAGCGCCCGAGAGCACTAGGGGGTTGTTGTGTGAGCGATGAAGCACTAGGAGTGCGTGTGTGGAGCGCCCGAGAGCACTGGAGTGTGTGTGTGTGAGCGCGAGAGCACTAGGGGTGTGTGTGTTTTGAGCACCCGAGAGCACTAGGGTGGTGTGTGTGAGCGCTAGACACTAGGAGGTGTGTGTGTGGAGCACCCGAGAGCCTTGGGGTGTGTGTGGTTTAGCGCCCGAGAGCACTAGGGTGCGTGTGTTTTGAGGCCCAAAAGGGACAGGAAATTTCGTGTGTTGAGCGCCTAGAGCCTAGGAGTGGTGGTTAGCGCCTGGAGCACTAGGGTGCCCGTGTGTGGAGCGCCTGAGAGCCCGGGTGGGTGTGTGAGCGCCCGAGAGCACTAGGGTGTGTTTGTGGCCTGAGAGCATGGAGTGCCCGTGTGTTGAGCGTTGAAGCACTAGGAGTGCCCGTGTGGTGACACCCGAGAGCACTATGAGTGTGTGTGTGGTGAGCGCCCGAAAGCACTAGAGGCCTGTTTGGGAGCACCTGAGAGCCTAGGAGTGCGTGTGTTTTGAGCGCCCGGAGCACTAGGATGCGTGTGTGTGAGCACCTGAGAGCACTAGAAATGCCCGTGTGTGTGGGCACCCAAGCACTAGGAGTGTTTGTGTGTCAGGCCTGGAGCACAGGGGTGCGTGTGGTGAGCTCCTGAGAGCCTAGGAGTGCGTGTGTGTGAGCGCCTGAGAGCACTAGGAGTGCGTGTGTGTGAGCTCTGAGAGCACTAGGAGTGCGTGTGTGTGAGCGCCCCGGCGCAAAAGTACGTGTGTGGAGCGTCTGAGAGCACTAGGAGTGCGTGTGTGTGAGCGCCTGAGAGCACTAGGAGTGCGTGTGTGTGAGCGCCTGAGAGCACTAGGAGTGCGTGTGTGTGAGCGCCTGAGAGCACTAGGAGTGCGTGTGTGTGAGCGCCTGAGAGCACTAGGAGTGCGTGTGGGGGGAGCGCCCGAGAGCACTAGGGTACGTGGTGTGAGCGTCTGAAGCATAGGGGTGCTGTGTGTGGGCCTGGAGCCTAGGGGTGCGTGTGTGTGGCGCCTGAAGCCTAGGAGTGCGTTTGTGTGAGCGCCTGAGAGCACTGGAGTGCGTGTGTGGGGGCTCCGGACACTAGGGGTGCGTGTGTGTGGGCCCGAGAGCACTAGGGTGCTGTGTGTGACGTCTGAGAGCACTAGGAGTGCGTGTGTTTGTGAGCGCCTAGAGCATGGAGGTGCGCGGTGTGAGCGCCCCGAGAGCACTAGGGTCGTGTGTGTGAGGCCCCGGAGCACAGGGTGCGTGTGTGTGGCTCCTGAGGCAAGGGTGCGGTGTGTGAGCGCCTGAGGGCCCAGGGGGCGTGTGGTAGGGTTTAGAGCACTAGGAGTGCGTGTGTTTTGAGCGCCTGAGAGCATAGGATTTCGTGGTGTGAGCGCCTGAAGCACAGGGGTGCGTGTGTGTTTGGCCTGGAGCACAGGGTCGGTGGTAGTCCCGAGAGCACTAGGAGTGGTGGTGTGAGCGCTGGGAGCACTGGGTACGGGGGGTGAGCGCTGGGCACTGGAGTGCGTGTGTTGAGCGGGCCCGAACATAGGAGTGCGGTGTGAGCGCCTGAGGCCTAGGGTTGCGTGTGTGTGAGGTCGAGAGCACTAGGGTGGTGTGGTGAGGGGCCTGGGCACTAGGAGGGGGCGTGTGTGTGAGGCATGAGAGCACTAGGAAAATGCGTGGGTGAGGCCTGAGAGCACTGGAGTGGGTTTTTGTTTAGCTCCTGGAAAACTAGGAAAATGCGTGTGTGTGAGCGCCTGAGGGGCAAAGGGGTGCGTGTGTGTGAGGTCTGAGGCATAGGGGGGTGCGTGTGTGTGGCGCCCCGAGAGCATAGGGGTGTGGTTTTGAGCGCCTGAGACACTAGGAGTGCGTGTGTGTTTTAGCGCAGGAGCTAGGAGTGCTGTGTGTGAGCGCCCGAGAGCATAGGATCCGGTGTGGAGCGCCCTGAGAGCACTGGAGGCGTGTTGTGAGCTCCTGAGGGGGACGGGGGTGGTGTGTGTTGAGCGCCCCAGAGCACTAGGAGTGGTGTGTGGATCCTGGAGACTAGGGTGGTTGTGTGAGCGCCTGAGAGCACTAGGGTGCGTGTGTGTGACTCCCGAGAGCACAGGATGCGTGTGTGGACTCCTGAAGTGGGGTCGTTTGGGGTTGGGGCTCCTGAAGACGGAGGGGGGGGGCCGGGATAGGGGGGGGGGGGGGGGGGGGGAGCACCCGGGATAGGGGGGGGGTTAGCGCCAGAGGCCTAGGAGTGCGGTGTGTTGGGGCCCTGAGGCCTTGAGGGGGGGGGGGGGGAGGGGGTGTGTTGTGACCTAGGACATGGAGGGGTGTGTGGCGTGAGAGATAGGAGTGGTGTGGGTGAGCGCCTGAGGCACAAAAGTTTGGGGTGTGTGAGGCCTGAGGGGCACGGGGGGTGTGTGTGGCGCCTGAGGGCTGGGGTGCGTTTTTTGTGAGCGCCTGAGGGAAAAAGGGGGGGTGTGTGTGACGCTGAGGTTTTGGGGGGGGGGGGGGGGGAGGAACTAGGGAGGGTGCTGGAGCGCCGAGAGCTCACTATGTTTTTCCAAACTTGCCGTATAACCGAAATTTTTACTCTGGAATATGTTCTTGGGGGGTGGAGGTGGAAATTAACTTTCACAGCTTCAACTTCCAACCCTAAAAAAAATTTAAAAAAATTTCTTAATTTTCTTATAAACATTTTTCTGCTAGGCTTCATAAATAGCGCTAGGTCCTCATATTTATTTATAATATAGAATATGCAATAAATAATTTAATTGTTTGCGAAAAGGTGGTAAGGAAGCAGAGTGAGAAGTATTGATCAGCGTCACCGGTGCGGGTGAGACTTCTCATCTTACAAATACCAATTGGGGCTAGAAATTAAAAACATAAATATTTTTTTGGAATGCAATTATAAGAGCACGGAAGTATTTGAGTTTCCGTAAATATTATTAATGACATTTTAGAAAACTGAGTCGAAGGGGTGAGCTGAGGGCAGTGTGCCAGACTGGCAGCTAGATGTCATGTCCTGGACGTGACTTTCTATATAGTAGATGTTTGTAAGGAACTACACAGCTGCTTGAAAATCTACCTGTGATTAAAAAAACACAACCCCACACACAACACCACACACACACACACACACACAACACACACCCCACAACCACAAACACAAAAACCACACAACACACAACACCACACACAACCCCCACAACACACACACCCACACCCCCAAACACCCCACACACACACACACCCACAACACACACACACACACACACCCCACACCCCAACACCCAAAACCCAACACACACAACACCACCCCCACACACACCCCAAAACACACAACACACTCCACCACACACCCCAACAACACACACACCCACACACACACCCCCCCAAAAACCCCACCCAAACAACACACACACACCACCCCCACACAACAACACACCCACACCCAAACCCCAAAACCACACAACACACACTCAAACAAACACCACACCACCACACACACACACACACACACCCACCCACACACACCCCCACACACACACCCACACAAACCCACCACAACACAACACACACACACACACCCCAACCCACAACACACCCCACATACACACCACACACACCCCACCACACAACACACACACACACACCCACCCACCACCCCGACACACCAACACCACACACCACCCCACCCACTCACACACACACACGCCACCACACACCAACACACACACACACAACACACACACCCACACACACACAACACACACACACCCCACAACCACACCAACCCCACAAACACACCTATCCTCGACCCCCAAAACCATCCACCACCCCAACCACACACAACCCTTCCACAGTTTCCCACCCAACCGGGCTATGAACCCCACAGTATGCACCAGGTCCCCCCCCTCACGGCCCCCCAAAACAGTTTTTGGAAAAGGGAAATGAAGGCTGGTACACAAAACGCTGGGATAACAAATAATGGGGGGAGTGGCACGAAAAATCAAAGAGATCCCCACTCATAGCTCTCACAGAACAAGCTTTTCAGTATGATAAAAGATGAATTTTCCAACGGGGTACCCCGTCCGAGGAAAGACAGGGGGAACAGGGGGGTGGGGGATGGGATTGTGACAAAAACCCCATGGGAAATTTTGATGAGTGGAGAGAGGAGACGGGATAAGAAAAAGTGATTCTAGTGGTGTTCCCTCTGGAGGTCCCAAGGTGGTAAATAGCAGTGATGTATAACCCCTCACAGAACACCCGGAGGCCAAGGCAAAAGTACGTCGGAGCAATAGAGCAATTTTTACACACTGGCTGCAGTGGCCCGAAAGCTATGCATGCCGGGAAACTCCCGATCTGGGGGACTTTTAACACAAGGGGTCGATTGGGAAATTGGAGCCCCCATGGGGCCAAGAAAATGGAGGGAAGTGATGGGGGTGGTACTGGAAAAGTCATATACCCAAAACGTAAGGGGCACTACAAAAGGAGAGGAGAGGGGAAAGGGTAACCCCAAGACTGGGTTAGTATTCCCTTGAGTAGTGCACATATCGAGGACATCACAAAATGAAAGACCCTTGGGGCCAGCGATCATGGGGTTTTAAAAACTTCGAATACACGTAGAAGCTACAAGTGGAGGGAGAAGCAGGAAGGCCAGGACGAATGAAGCCAAACTACAAGAAGGGGACTACAGGGGAATGAGGAACTTTCTGAATGGGGTTCAGTGGGACAGAGAACTAGCAGGAAGCCAGTTAATGAGATGATGGAATATGTAGAAAACAATATGCAAGGAGGCTGAGGAGAGGTTTGTACCCAAGGGTAACAGGAAAAAAGATAAAGCCAGGATGAGCCCATGGTTCACCAAAGGTGCAGGGAGGTAAAACAACAGTGCTAGGGAATGGAAGAAATATAGAAGGCAAAGGACCAGGAGAATAAGGGGGAGCAGTCGTAGAGCCAGAAACGAATATGCACAGATAAGAAGGGAGGCCCAAATACAATATAAAGACATAGCAGCGAAAGCAAATCTGACCCGAACTGTTAAAACAGCCACACCAGGAGGAAAACAACAGCCAAGACCAGGTAATCAGGCTAAGAAGGAAGGAGGGGGAGACAACAAGAAATACCGTGAAGTATTTGGAGGAACTCAACAAGAATTCAAAGGGAAATGTTCACAGAGGAGACAGAAGGGGCTCCAGAAAGACGGAGAGGTGGGGCACACCACCAAATGCTGGACACAGTGCACACAACGAGGAAGAAGTGAAAAGGCTTCTGATGGAGGCTAGATACCTCAAGGCCATGGGGCCAGATAACATCTCCTCATGGATCATGAGAGAGGGAGCAGAGGCACTATGTGTACCCCTAACAACAATGTTCAATACATCTATCGAAACAGGGAGATTGCCTGAGGCATGGAAAACAGCAAATGTAGTCCCAATCTTTAAAAAAGGAGACAGACATGAAGCACTAAACTACAGACCTGTGTCACTGACATGTATAGTATGCAAAATCATGGAGAAGATTATCAGGAGAAGAGTGGTGGAACACCTAGAAAGGAATGATCTCATCAACAGCAGCCAACATGGTTTCAGGGACGGGAAATCCTGTGTCACAGACCTACTGGAGTTCTACGACATGGTGACAGAAGTAAGACAAGAGAGAGAGAGGGGTGGGTGGATTGCATATTCTTGGACTGCAAGAAGGCGTTTGACACAGTTCCACACAAGAGATTAGTGCAAAAACAGGAGGACCAAGCAGGGATAACAGGGAAGGCACTACAATGGATCAGGGAATACTTGTCAGGAAGACAGAAGCGAGTCATGGTTCGTGACGAGGTGCCAGAGTGGGCACCTGTGACCAGCGGGGTCCCACAGGGGTCAGTCCTAGGACCAGTGCTGTTTCTGGTATTTGTGAACGACATGACGGAAGGAATAGACTCTGAGGTGTCCCTGTTTGCAGATGACGTGAAGTTGATGAGAAGAATTCACTCGATCGAAGACCAGGCAGAACTACAAAGGGATCTGGACAGGCTGCAGACCTGGTCCAGCAATTGGCTCCTGGAGTTCAATCCCACCAAGTGCAAAGTCATGAAGATTAGGGAAGGGCAAAGAAGATCGCAGACGGAGTACAGTCTAGGGGGCCAGAGACTACAAACCTCACTCAAGGAAAAAGATCTTGGGGTGAGTATAACACCAGGCACATCTCCTGAAACGCACTTCAACCAAATAACTGCTGCAGCATATGGGCGCCTAGCAAACCTCAGAACAGCATTCCGACACCTTATAAGGAAACGTTCAGGACCCTGTACACCGTGTACGTTAGGCCCATATTGGAGTATGCGGCACCATTTCGGAACCCACACCTAGCCACGCACGTAAAAAAACTAGAGAAAGTGCAAAAGTTTGCAACAAGACTAGTCCCAGAGCTAAGAGGTATGTCCTACGAGAAGAGGTTAAGGGAAATCAACCTGACGACACTGGAGGACAGGAGAGATAGGGGGAACATGATAACAACATACAAAATACTGAGAGGAATTGACAAGGTGGACAAAGACAGGATGATCCAGAGATTGGACACAGTAACAAGGGGACACAGTTGGAAGTTAAAGACACAGATGAATCACAGAGATGTTAGGAAGTATTTCTTTAGCCACAGAGTAGTAAGTAAGTAAGTGGAACAGTTTGGGAAGCGATGTAGTGGAGGCAGGATCCATACATAGCTTTAAGCAGAGGTATGATAAAGCTCACGGTTCAGGGAGAGTGACCTAGTAGCGACCAGTGAAGAGGCGGGGCCAGGAGCTCGGACTCGACCCCTGCAACCTCAACTAGGTGAGTACAACTAGGTGTGTACACACACACACACATAGCAACGAAAGCCTAATCTGACCTGAAGGTGTTATACAGCCACATCAGGAGGAAAACAACAGTCAAGGATCAGGTAATCAGGCTGAGGAAGGAAGGAGAGACAACAAGAAACGACCGCGAAATATGTGAGGAACTCAACATGAGCTTCAAAGAAGTGTTCACAGAGATGAGAGAAGGGACTCCAGATAGACTGAGAGGTGTCAGAGAGGGCGTCTGTGATGAGCGGGGTTCCACAAGGGTCAGTCCTAGGACCGAAGCTGTTCTAGTATATGTGAATGACATGACGGAAGGAATAGACTCAGTAGTGTCCCTGTTTGTTCATGATGTGAAGTTAATGAGGAAAATTCAGTCGGAGGATAAGACAGGATACAGAGGGCTCTGGACAGGCTGCAGGCTTGGTCCAACAACTGGCTCCAGGAGTTCAACCCCACCAAGTACAATGTCATGAAGATCAAGGAAGAGCAAAGAAGACCGCAGACAGAGTACAGTCAAGGTGACCAGAGACTACAAACCTCATTCAAGGTAAAGGATCTTGTTTATAATACCGAGCACATCTTCTGAGGCACACATCATCCAAATAACTGCTGCAGTGTATGGACGACTTGTGGAGCTAAGATTATTATTCCGACATCTCAGTAAGGAGTCGCTCCGGACCCTTGCACACTGTGTACATCAGGTCCATATTAGAGTATGTAGCTCCAGTTTGGAACCCCTCACCTAGTCAAGCACGTCAGGAAACTAGAGAAAGTGCGAAGGTTTCTAACGAGACTAGTTTTTGAGTTAAGGAGCATGTACTAAGACGAGAGGTTAAGAGAACTCGACCTGACGATACTGCAGGGCAAGAGGGACAGGGGGCACACGATAAACGGCATATAAAATACTGAGAGGGATTAACAAGGTGGACAGAGACAGAATGTTCCAGAGATGGGACACAGCAACAAGGGTCACAAATCGAAGTTGAATACATAGATGAGTCACTGGGATGTTAGAAAGTATTTCTTCGGCCATAGAGTTGTCAAGAAGTGGAATAAGCTGGAAACTGAGGCAGGAGGCAGGTACCATACATAGCTTTGAGAAGAAAGAGAGAGGGAGAGAGTGAACCTAGTGGCAACTAGTGAAGAGGAGGGGCCAGGAGCTCTGAATCGATCACTGCAACCACAATTAGGTGAGTGCAATTAGGTGAGTACACACACAAACAAGAGCTGTGAATCGACCCCTGTAACCACAAACAGGTGGGTACTTACACAAAAACACCTGAGAGTGAAGTAATGTAGACAGGATCCATACATGGCTTTAAGATGAGGTACGATAAGGTTTTTGAGCGCAGGGAGAGAGTGGACCTAGTAGCGACCAGCGAAGTGGTGGGGCCAGGAGCTGTGACTTGACTTCTGCAACCAGAAATAGATGAATACACAAACATACACATTAGAGGGGAAAGAGAGATAGATAGATAGAGAGAGAGAGAGAGAGAGAGAGAGAGAGAGAGAGAGAGAGAGAGAGAGAGAGAGAGAGAGAGAGAGAGAGAGATGAGAGAGAGAGAGAGAAGAGAGAGAGAGAGAAGAGAGAGAAAGAGAGAGAAAAGAGAGATAGAGAGAGACAGACAGAAGACGAAGAGTTACGCGATGAATTAGCGAAAGTGAAAGAATGTAACTGAAGATAAAGAGTTAGAAGATAGAAGATAAGTACAAGAGATAGAGGATAATAGACAGGAAGAGAGAGAGAGAGAAGAAGAGGAAGAGAGGAGAGAGACGTGGAAGAACGAAAAGTGAGAGAGAGAGAAAACAAGATAAGGAAAAAACAGAAGACAGACAAAGACGCACATAGTTTAGGCGATGAAAACTGCGACAAGTGACCATTAACAGAAACTTAAATAAAGATAAATGTTAGGTACAATACAGATCATAGAAGAGGTAAGTAAAGCAGATAGCAGGATTCCAATACCCATCTGAGTGGAAGCAAAGATACAATGGTAATGCATTAGACATGGATATGATGGAGAACAAAAGAGATCGTAGAAGAGGAAAATCATACATAATGGGATGAATACTAATATAAAAGGAGTGAGACTAAAAGGGGTATAGTTTGGCAGAAGTGGAGATGAAAGAGAAATAGATATGGACACATATGATGATGGAGAAACATAAATGGAAAGATGATAGGAGGAGTAACATATAATGAAACATGGAAGAGTAGGAAACTGGAAAAATACGTATATAACGTGCATACTAGATGGAAGAAGATACATGAGATGGTACTTAATGGAGAACATGGATGATGATGGAGAACATGGATGATACTGGAGAACGTGGATGATGATGGAGAACATGGATGATACTGGAGAACGTGGATGATGATGGAGAACATGGATGATACTGGAGAACGTGGATGATGATGGAGAACATGGATGATACTGGAGAACGTGGATGATGATGGAGAACCAAGGAAGATACTGGAGAACGTGGATGATGATGAGAACAAGGAAGATACTGGATAACATGGATGATGATGGAGAAGCATGGATGATACTGAGAACGTGGATGATGATGGAGAGACATGATGATACTGGAGAACGTGGATGATGATGGAGAACATGGATGATACTGGAGAACGTGATGATGATGTGAGGAACATGGACTAACAGGAGAACGGTGGATGATGATGGAGAACATGGACTGATACTGCGGAGAACGTGGATGATGATGGAGAACATGGAATGATACTGGAGAAGCGTGATTGATATGGAGAACATGATGATACTGGAGAACGTGATGAGATGGAGACATTGGATGAATACTGGAAACGTGAATTATGTATGGAGATCAGGATGATACTGGATACTGGATGATGAATGAGAACAGGAGATACTAGAGAACGTGGATGGATGATGGAATAACATGGATGATACTGGAGAACGTTGGGATGAACTGGAGAACGGGATGTTTATGTCTGGAGAACATGGATGATACTGGAGAACGTGGATGATGCAGAGAACATGGACGATACGAGAACGTTGGAGAAATGGGAACCCTGGATGATACTTGGTAGAGACGAGGATGATGATGGATAGACATGAGATGATACTGGAGAACATGGATGATACTGGAAACGTGGATGAGTTTGAAGAACATGGAGATACTGGAGACCGTGGGATGATGCTGGGAAAACATGGATCATGCAGGGAGAACATGGATGATGAGCTGAGAACACGGATGATGCTGAAACAAAGGTTGATGCTGGAGAACATGGTATATCAGCAAACATGTATGATGCTGGAGAACACGGATGATGCTGAGAACAGGATGAAGCAGGAGAACATGGATGCAGCGAGAACACGGATGATTCTGTGAGAACATTGATGATGCTGGAGAACATGGATGATGCAGGAGAACAGGATGAATGCAGGAGAACATGGATGATGGGCTGGAGAACACGATGATGCAGAGAACATGGATGATGCTGGAGAACAGAGATAGTGCAGGAGAACATGGATGATGCGAGAACGAGGTGTATGATGCCTGGAGAACATGGATGATTAATGCAGGATAACATGGAAAGATGTAAGCCTGGAGAACACGTATGATGCAGGAGAACATGGATGATTCGGAGAACATGATGCAGGAGACCTATGGATGAGTGCTGGAGAACGAGGTAAGAAGCTGGATAACAAGGATGATGCTGAGAACACGGATGAATGCAGGAAGGAACATGATTGCTGAGAACATGGATGATGCGGAGAACATGAATGATTCTGGAGAACATGGATGATGCAGGAAACATGAATATGTTTGTAGAACATAGGAAAGATTCTGTGTAACAGGATGAAATGCAGGAGAACATGGATTGAAGCTGGAGAACTTGATGAATGCTGAGAACATGGATGTATGATGGAGAAAATGATGAAATGCTGGAGAACATTAATGATGCTGGAGGAACATGGAAGATGCAGAAACATGATGATGCTGAGAACATGGATGATGCAGGAGAACATGGATGATGAAGGAGAACATGGATAATGCGGAGAACAAGGATGATGCTGGAGAACAAGATGATGAAGCAGAACATGAATGATGTGCTGGAGAACATGACAGATGCATGAGAACATGAATGATAGCTGGATACATGAATGATTCTGGAGAACGATGATGATGCTAGAGAACATGGTGATGCTGTCGAACATTGATGATACTGGAGAACACGGAATGATGCAGAGAACATGGATGATACAGAGATACAAGGATGATTCTGGAGAACATGAATGAATGCAGGAGAACATGATGATGCAAGAACATGAAATGGATGCTGGAGAACATGCATGATGCTGAGAGAACATGGATGCTGCAGAGAACATGAATAGTTCTGGAGAATCATGAATGATGCTGGAGAACATGGAAGATGCAGGCTAGAACATGGATGATGGCTGGAGAACAAGTGAATGATGCAGAGAACATGGCTGAATGCTGGTAGAACATTGGATGATGCAGGATAAACATGGATTGATGCAGGGATAATCATGATGATGCTGGAGAACATGAAATGATGCAGGGAGAACATGAATGTATGCTGGAGAACATGGATATGCAGGAAAACATGGATGATGCTGGAGAACATGGATATCAGAAGAACATGGATGATGCTGGAGAAACATGGATGATGCTGGTAGGAACATGAATGATGCTGGAGACATGATGATGCAGGAGAACATGAATGATGGCTGGAGAACATTGAAAGATGCTGGAGAACATGATGATGCAGGAGAATCATGAATGATGCTGATAACATGAATGATGCTGGAGAACATGGATGATGCAGGAGAACTATGGATGATGCAGAGAACAAGGATGATGCAGGAGAACATGAATGAAGCTGGAGAAACATGAATGATCTGGAGAACATGATGTGCAGGGAGAACGTAGATTATGATGGAGAACAGGATGAATGCAGGAGACAAGGAATGAGGTCAGGACAACAGGGATTGATTGCAGACGAACATGGATGAATGCTGGAGAACATGGATGTACATGACAAACATGGGATGATGCAGGAGAAAATTGATGATGCTGGAGAACATTGAAGTGGTGCTGGAGAACAAGGAAGTATGCAGGAGAACATGAAAGATGCAGGAGAACATAAATTATGCCTGGGAGAACATGGATGATGCAGGAGAACATGGATGATGATGGAGAACATGGATGAAGCGTAAGAACATAGATGATGCAGGTAAACATGGATGATCTTGGAGTAACATGGATGATGCCGGATAACATGGATATGCAGGAGAACATGATGATGCTGGAGAACATGAATGGATGCTGGACAACGTGGATGACGCAGGAGAACATGGATGATGCAGGACAACAGGGATGATGCAGAAGAACATGGATGATGCTGGAGAACTTGGATGATGCAGGACAACAGGGATGATGCAGAAGAAACAGGATGATGATGGAGAACCGTGGATGATGCAGTAGAACATGGGATGATCTGGAGAACATGGATGATGCCGAGAACATGGAAATGATTCTGGAGAACATGGATGATGCAGGAGAACATGGTTGACGGTGGAGAACAATGGAATAGCTGGAGAACATGGATGATGCTGGAGAACACGATGATGCAGGAGAACCAGGATGATGCTGAAGAACATGGAGAAGCTGGAGAACATGGATGTTGCTGGAGAACGTGCATGATGCTGGAGAAACATGGATGATGCTGGAGAACACTGTGATGCTGGAGAAACATGATGAAGCAGGAAACAAGGATGATGCTGAGAACATGATGAGCTGGAGAACATGGAAGACGATGGAGGAACATGGATGATGCTTGAGAACATGAGTGATGCTGATAACATGGATATGCAGGAGAACATGAATATGGCTGGAGAACATGGAATAACATGTGAAACCATGGATTGCTGCATGATTAACATAGATGATTCAGGAAGAACAAAGATGATGCTGGAGAACATGAATGATGATGCTGTAGAACATGGATGATACAGGAGAACATGGATGATGCTGGAGAACACGGATGTACAGGAGAAAAATGGAAGGTGCTGGAGAACATGGATGATGCAGGAGAACATAGATGATGCAGGAGAACATGGATGATGCAGGAGAACATGGATGATGCAGGACAAAATGGGATGATGCAAGAGAGCATGGATTGACGATGGACAAAATAAGTGGATGATGCAGGGAAAACATGGATGGGTTCAGTAGAACATGTATGATGCTGGAGAACATGGATGATGTAGGAGAACATGGATGATGCAAGAGAACATGGATGATGTTGGAGAAAATATACGATGCAGGAGAATTGGATGATGCTGGGGAAACATGGATGATGCTGGAGAAAATAGGTGATGAAGGAGAATATGGATAATGCTTGTGAACTTGGATGATGCTGGGAGAAATTTATGATGCTGGAGGAAACAAATATGATGCAGGAGAACATGGATGATACGTTGAGAACATGGATGACTTCTGGTGAAACATGGTGATGCTGGGGAACATGGTTGATGCAGGAGATACATGGAATGATGGTGGAGAACATGGTGATACTGGAGAGCATGGATGATTTGAAGGAGAACATGGATGATGCTGCAGAACATGGATGAGGCTGGAGGAACATGGATGATGAGGAGACATGGATGATGCTGGAGGAACATAAATGATCCTGGTAGAACTTGCGAGATGCAGGGAAACTTGAATGATGCTGGAGAACATGGATGATTGCAGGAACATGGATGATGCTGCGAAGAACATGGATGATGCAGGGAACATCGTTGATGATCTAGGAACATGGATGATGATGGGTACATGGATGATGCAGGAATAAAAAAACCCATTGGATGATGCAGGAGAACATGGATGCTGCCTGGAGAACATGAATGATGTGGGAGAACATGGATTTTTTTTTTTTGTATGCAAGAGAACATGGTATGATGCTGGAGAAACATGATGATACTGGATACACGGAGTTACAGGAGAACCTGATGTTACAGGTAGAACATGGATGATGCTGGGGAACATGAATGATGAGAAAGAACATGAATGATGCTGGAGAACTTGGAGATGTAGGAGAACAGAATGATGCTGGAGAACATGAATGATGCTGGAGAACATGGTGGTGCAAGAGACATGGATGATGCTGGAGAACATGGATGATACTGGATAACACGGATGTTACAGGTGAACATGGATGATACAGGAGACATGGATGATGCTTGAGAACATGAATGATGGCTGGGAAACATGAATGATGCAGGAGAACTCATTGAATGATACTGTGAGAACATGAATGATGCTGGAGAACATGGATGATGCAGGGAGAAACAGAATGTTGCTGGAGGAAATGAATGATGATGGAGAACATGGAAATGCAGGGAGGAAATGGATGATGTGGAGAACATGGATGATGCATGGAGAACATGGATGATTGCTGGAGAACAACAGGATGATGCAGGATACATGATGATGCAGGAAGAACATGATGATGCTGGTGAACATGAATGATGCTGGGAACATGAATGATGCTGGAGAAAATGGATGATGGCAGGTGAACATGGTGATGACTGGAGTAACATGGAATGATGCAGGAGAACATGGATGATACTGGAGGAACATGAGTGTTGATGGGAACATGGATGATCGCAGGATAACATGGTTGATGCAGGAGAACATGGATGTTGCTGGAGAACATGAATGATGCTGGAGACATGGATGTTGCCAGTGGAGACATGAATGATGCTGGAGAAACATGAATGATGCTGGAGAATATGGATGATGCAGGAGAACATGGATGACGATGGAGAACATTGATGATGCAGGAGAACATGGATGATGCAGGAAAACATGGATGATCTTGGAGAACATGGATGATGCAGGATAACTTGGATTATGCAGAACATGGATGATGCTGGAGAACATGAATGATGCTGGAGAACATGAATGATGCTTGAGAATATGGATGATGCTGGAGAACATGGATGATGATGGAGAACATGGATGATGCAGGAGAACATGGATGATGCAGAAAACCATGGTTGATATTGGGAACATGGGATGATGCAGGATAACATGGTTATGCAAGAACATGGATGAGCTGGGATCATATGAATGATGTGGAGAACGTAGATGACGACAGGAGAACATGGATGTTGCAAGGACAACATGGATGATGCAGAAAGAACATGGATGATGCTGGAGAACATGGATGATGAAGGACTCAGGGATGATGCAGAAGAACAGGATGATGCTGGAGACATGGATGATGCAGGAGAACATGGATGATGTGGAGAACTGGTGACGGTGGAGACGTGGATGTGCTGAGAACATGGATGAGGCAGGAGAACATGGATGAGTATGCGGGAGAAAATGGATTAGTGCAGGATGAACATGGTTGAGGTGGAGGAACATGGAAGATTGGATGGAGAACATGATGATGGGAGAACATGGGATGATTCTGGAGAACATAGATGATGCAGGAGAACAGGGATGGTTGCAGGAGATCATGGATGATGCAGGAGAACGGGACGATGCAGGTGAAACAGGGATGATGCAGAAGAAACATGGATGATGAGGAGAACAGGGATGATGCAGGAGAACTGGATGTGCTGGGAACATGTGATGATGCAGGAGCAACAGAACGATGCAGGAGAACAGGATGATGCAGGAGAACGGGGACGATGCAGGAAGAACAGGGATGATGCAGAAGAACATGGATGATGCAGGAGAACTGGGATGATGCAGGAGAAACATGGATCAGCTGGAGAACATGGATGATGCAGGAGAACTGGTACGATGCAGGAGAACAGGGGATGATGCAGGAGAACAGGACGATGCAGGAGAAAACGGATTGATGTGGAGAACATGGAATGATGTCGAGAACAGGGATGATGCAGGAGAAACACGGATGATGCTGGAGAACATGGATGATGCAGGAGAACATGGATGATGCTGGAGAACATGGATGATGTGGGAGAACATGGATGTTGCAGGAGAAAATGGATGATGCAGGAGTAACATGGATGATGCAGGAGAACATGGTGATTGCAGGACAAAATGGATGATGATTGCAAAATGGATGTGGCAGGAAACATGGAATGAAGCATGAGAAACATGGATGATACAGAAGGATATGGTGATGCCGGCGAGAACATGGATGATGCAGAAGAAAACTTGAATGATGCAGAAGACATGGATGATTTGGAGAACATGGATGATTAAGGAGAACATGGATGATGCAGAAGAACATGGTGATACAGGAAGAACATGGATGATGCTGGAGAACATGAATATTGCAGGAGAACATAGATGATGCAGGAGAACATGCATGATGTTCCCCCAATATTTTTTTTAAACCCTTTTTTCAGGAGAACATGATGATGCTGGAGAAATGGATGATGCAGGACAAAATGGATGATGCAAGAGAACATGGATGACGAAGGACAAAATGGATGGTGCAGGAAAACATGGATGTTTCAGGAGAACATGTATGATGCATGAAACATGGATGATGGTGGAGAACATAGATGATACAGGAGAACATGGATGATACATGACAACATGAAGTGATACAGGAGAACATGGATGATGTAGGAGAACATGGATGATGCAGGAGAATATGTATGATGTTGAAGAACTTTTACGATGCAGGAGGAAGATGGATGATGTGGAGAACTTGGATGATGCTGGAGAAACTAGGTGATGATGGAGAATATGGATAATGCTTGAGAACATGGATGATGACAGGAGTAAATGGATGATGCTGGAGAACACTTTCATGATGCTGGAGAACATATATGATGCTGGAGAACATGGATTGATACATGAGAACATGGATGATTATGGAGAACATGGATGATGCTGGAGAAAATGGATGATGCAGGTGAACTATGGATGATGCTGGAGAACTGGATGATGCTGGAGAACATGGATGATGCAGGAAACATTTATGATGTGGAGATATGGATGATGCTGGAGAACATGGATGTTGTTAAAGAACATGGGTAGATGCTGGAGAAACATGGAATGATGCTGGAGAACATGGATGATGAAGGAGAACATGAATGATGCTGGAGAAACTTGGATGGATGCGGAGAACATGGATGATGCTGGGAGAACATGGATGATGCAGGAGAAACATGGATGATTGCTGGAGAACATGGATGATGATGGGGACCATGGATGATGCAGTGTAAACATGGAGATGCAAAGGAGACATGGATGATTGTC
This sequence comes from Cherax quadricarinatus, assembly GCF_026875155.1. Classification (NCBI taxonomy): domain Eukaryota; kingdom Metazoa; phylum Arthropoda; class Malacostraca; order Decapoda; family Parastacidae; genus Cherax; species Cherax quadricarinatus. The sequence goes on along the minus strand of NC_069436.1, from coordinate 39,467,076 downwards.
TGGAGAACAATGAATGATGAAGAAGAACATGAATGATGCTGGAGGAAACTTGGATGTGTAGGGAGGAACATGATTGAATGCTGGGAGAACATGAATGGATGCTGGAGTACATGGATTGTGCAAGAGAAAACATGGAAGATGCTGGAGAAATGGATGATATGGAGAACAGGTGTTGGAGGAGAACATGAGGATGTAACAGGAGAAGCATGGATGATGCTGGAGAACATGAATGATGCTGTGAACAGGTGATGAGGAGCAGAACATGAAAGTGTGGAGAACATGAATGATGCTGGAGAAATGGATGATGCAGTGTGAACATGTCATGTTGCTGGAGGTAATGATTGATGTGGAGAACATGGAAGAGATGCAGGAGAAATGGAGGATGCTGGGAGAACATGGATGATGCAGGAGGGAACATGGTTGATGCTGGGAGAACATGGATGATGCAAGATAACAAGTTAGTTGATGCAGGAGAACAGATGATGTGGAGACATTGAATGTGCTGGAGAACATGGATGATGCTGGGAGAACATGGATGATGCCAGAGAGAACATGAGATGATGCTGGAGAACTGGATGATGCAGGAGAAACATGGCATGACGCTGGGACATGGTGATGATGGAGACATGGATGATGCAGGATACATGGATGATGCTGGAGAACATGGATGATAGCGGAGAACATGAATGATGCACTGGTGGGAACATGGATGATGCAGGAGAAAATGAATGATGCTGGGGAGACATTGGAATGGATGCTGGAGAATGTGGATGATGCAGGAGAAATGGTTGACGATGGAGACATGGACGTTGAAGGAGAACATGGATGATTGGAAAATCATGGTGATCTTGGAGAACATGGATGATGCAGGAATAACATGGATTATGCAGACAGGATGATGTGGAGACATGAATGATGCTGGAGAACATGAATGATGCTGGAGAACATGAATGATGCTGGAGAATGTGGATGATGCAGGAGAACATGGATGATGATGGAGAACATGGATGATGCATTAGAACATGGATGATGCAGAAAAAACATGGATGATCTTGGAGAACATGGATGATGCAGGATAACATGGATTATGCAGAACATGGATGATGCTGGAGAACATGAATGATGCTGGAGAACGTGGATGACGCAGGAGAACATGGATGATGCAGGACAACAAGGATGATGCAGAAGAACATGGATGATGCTGGAGAACATGGATGATGCAGGACAACAGGGATGATGCAGAAGAACATGGATGATGATGGAGAACATGGATGATGCAGGAGAACATTGATGATGCTGGAGAACATGGTTGACCGTGGAGAACGTGGATGATGCTGGAGGAATGGATTGATGCAGGAGAACAGGGATGATGCAGGAGAACTGGATAATGCAGGTGGGGAAATGGTTGACGGTGGAGAAACATGGAGGGATGGTGGAAGTAACATAGATGATGCAGGAGAACATGGATGATTCTGGAGAACATAGATGATGCAGGAGAACAGGGACGATGCAGGAGATCAGGGATGATGCAGGAGAACAGGGACGATGCAGGAGACAGGGATGATGAAGAGTGAACATGGATGATGCTGGAGAACATGGATGAAGCAGGAGACAATGATGATTGCTTGGGAACATGGATGATGCAGAAAAAAGAGAATACAGGGATGATGCAGGGGAACATGGATGATGCAGGAGTACTGGGATGATGAGGAGAACATGGATGATGCAGGGAGAACAGGGATGATGCAGGAGAAACACGGTTGATGCTGGAGAACCATGGTGATGCAGGTGAAAACAATTGGTGATGCAGGAGAACATGGATGATGCACGAGAAAACAGGGGATGATGCAGGAGAACAGGATGTGCAGGAGAACATGGATGATTCAGGCCAAAATGATGATGACAGGAGAATACGTATGACACAGGAGAAACGATGGGTGATACAGGAGATCATGGATGATTGATGGAGGAACATGGGATGATACAGGAGAACATGATGATACAGGAGACTTGGGTGTTGCAGGAAAACATGGAATGAGCTCGAGAACATGTATGTGCAGGGAGACATGGCTGATGCAATAAATGATTGAATGGACTGCGGAGAACACGGATGATGCTGGAGAACATAGGATGTGCAGAAACATGGAGTGTCAGCATAGTTGTTAAGCCCACTACATATGTTATATCAGCTCATCTGAGTGTTCTAGTTAGTACCATCCATGTTTTTTAGAGACCGACCCCTTACTTGACTTAGCGGCTATCATGTGTGACGTACATGATGTCGTATGTGAGTGTCGACCCGCTATCCCTTCTAGTCCACAGATAGACGTACTCAGGCAACAGGGTAGGCTGGGCTCCCATCTCAACAACCCAACAAGTGTGTTTTATCTCTAACCATCATATCTCCACAGAACTCGCTCAAAAATGGTGGCAGCGGTGGTATGCAGATATATGGAGAGAATTTATTCCAGCCGACGACCTTGTGTGTGACTGCTCCCCACCATGGAGGCCTAGCTGAACAGATAGCTAGGTCTATCCGCGGTATTTGAAGGGGAGAGCGGGAGTCTTGCGCTCGCATGCGGCATCACGTGACTTCACACATGGTAGCCGCTAATTCTAGTAAAGGGTCGTCTAGATAAAACATATGGATGGAACTATGATACTCAGATAAGCTATACAACATATGTAGGGGATCAGAAACAATGGTGACAGATGATGCTGGAGAACATGGATGATGCAGGAGAACATGGATGATGCTGGAGAACATGGATGATGCAGGAGAACATGCATGATGCAGGAGAACATGGATGATGCAGGAGAACATGGGTGATGCAGGACAAAATAGATGATGCAAGAGAACATGGATGACAAAGGAAAAAATGGATGATGCAGGAGAGCATGGATGTTACAGGAGAACATGGATGCAGCCAGCAGCAACAGCCTGGTTGATCAGGCTCTGATCCACCAGGAGGCCTGGTCACAGACCGGGCCGCGGGGGCGTTGACCCCCGGAACTCTCTCCAGGAAAACTCCAGGTGATGCATGAGAACATGGATGATGGTGGAGAACATGGATGATACAGGAGAACATAGATGATAAATGAGAAGGATGATACATGACAACATGTATGACACAGGAGAACATGGATGATGTAGGAGAAAATGGTATGATTGCAGGAGAACATGGATGACGATGGTGAACATTTATGATGCCAGGAGAGTATGGATGATGCTGGAGAACATGGATGATGCTGGAGAACATGGGTGATGCAGGAGAACATGGATGATGGACAACATGGATGATGCAGGAGAACATGGATAATGCTTGAGAACATGGATGATGCTGGAGAACATGGATGATGCAGGAGAACATGTATGATACAGGAGAACATGGATGATGTAGGAGAACATGGATGATGCAGGAGAACATGGATGACGCTGGAGAACATTTATGATGCAGGAGAGTATGGATGATGCTGGAGAACATGGATGATGCAGGAGATCATGGATAATGCTTGAGAACATGGATGATGCTGGGGAACATGGATGATTGGAAGGAGAACATGGATGATGCAGGAGAACTGGATAATGCTTTGCGACTTGGATGATGCTGGAGAACATGGATGATGCTGGAGACACATGGATGATGCAGGAGAAAATGGGATGATGCAGGAGAACATGGTATGATGCCAGGACAAAAATGATGATGCAAGGACAAAGTGGATGATGCAGGAGAACATGGATGACGCATGAGAACATGGATGATGCAGGAGAACATGGATGATGCAGGAGAACATGGATGATGCATGAGAACATGGATGATGCAGGAGAACATGGATGATGCAGGAGAACATGGATGATGCAGGAGAACATGGACGATGAGGGAGAACAAGAGAGAATGCACAGTCCAGTGAAGCCACAACAACAACATCTTAACAACAGGTGAGGTGGGGGGGGGGGGGGGGTGGAATATTCAAGTTCTTAATATGTTGATTATGGAAACTCTGAAAATCTTTCTGAATCATGAGAAAACACAATGTGAATCATGAGAGGTAAGACAGTGTGAATCACGAGGTAACACAGTGTGAATCATGAGAGGTAACACAGTGTGAATCACGAGGTAACAGTGTGCATCATGAGAGGTAACACAATGTGAATCATGAGAGGTAACACAATGTGAATCATGAGGTAACACAGTGTGAATCATTAGGTAACGCAATGTGAATCATGAGAGGTAACACAATATGATTCATGAGGTAACACAGTGTGAATCATGAGGTAACACAGTGTGAATCATGAGGTAACACAGTGTGAATCATGAGGTAACGCAATGTGAATCATGAGAGGTATAACAATGTGAATCATGAGGTAACCAGTGTGAATCATGAGGTATCGGCAATGTGAATCATGAGAGGTAGCATGAGAATCAGAGTGGTAACACAATGTTAGAAATCAAGAGCGGTAAACGCAATGTGAATCATGAGAGGTAAACACAATATGATTCATGAGGTAATACAGTGTGAATCATGAGGGTAACGCATTGAGGAATCATGAGAGGTTTCACAATATGATTCTGATGTAATACAGCGTGCATCATGAGAGGTAACGCAATGTGAATCATGAGAGTAAAACAATGTGAATCATGAGGCAAAACACAGTATGAATCATGAGGTTTGCAATGTGAATTTCATGAGAGGTTAAAACACAATTGATTCATGAGGTAACAACAGTGTGAATCATGAGGTAACGCAATATGAATCATGCGGTAACACAATGTGAATCATGAGAGGTAACACACTGAATCGTGTAGTAACACAATATAAATCATGAGGTAACACAATGTAAATCTTGAGGTAACACAATGTGAATCATGAGGTTAACACAGTGTGATTCATGAGGTAACGCAATGTGAATCATGAGAGGTAACACATGTGAATCCTGTGGTAACACAGTGTGAATCATGAGGTAAACACAATGTGATCGTGTGAGGTAAATCAATATGAACTCATGAGAGGTAACCACTGTGATCAACAGATAATACAATGTGTAATCATGAGGTTTACACATTGTGTATCATGGATATGTAACTCTATGTGAATCATGAGAGGTAACACTAGTGAATCATGAGAGGTAACACTATGTGAATCATGAGATGGTAAACTATGTGTTAAATATGAGAGGTAACACTATGTGTATTCTTGAGATAGGTTAACACTATGTGAATCATGAGATAGGTAACACTAGTGAATCATGAGAGAGGTAACACTATTGTGTTCATGAGAGAGGTAACACTATGTGAATCATGAGAAGGTAACACTATGTGGATCAGAGCGTAACACAATGTGAATCATGAGAGGGTAACACTATTGAATCATGAGATAGGTAACACTATGGAATAATGAGTGAGGTAACACTATGTGTATCATGAGATAGGTAACACTATGATGAATTCATGAGAGGTTACACTATGGAATCATGAGAGTGGTAAACACTATGTGAATCATGAGAGAGGTAACAAGATGTGAATCATGAGATAGGTAAACACTATTGTGATTCATGAGAGAGGTATAACACTATGTGAATCATGGATAGGTAACAACACTATGTGAATCATGAGAGAGGTACACTATGTGAATCATGAGAGAAGGTAACACTATGTGAATCTGAGAGAGGTAACACTATGGTGATTCATGAGAGAAGGTAAACAATGTGAATCATGAGAGAGGTAACACTATGCTGAATACATGAGAGATGTAACACTATGTGAATCATGAGAGAGGTAACTCTATGTGAATCATGAGATAGGTAACAACTATGTGAATTCATGAGAGAGGGTAATCACTATGTGAATCATGAGAGAGGTAACCTATGTGAAATATGAGGAGAGGTAACACTATGTGAATCATGAGAATGAGGTAACACTATGTGAATCATGAGAGGGGGGATAACACTATGTGAATCATGAGAGAGGTAACACTATGTGGAATCATGAGAGAGGTAAACTATGTGAATCAGGAGAGAGGTAACACAATGTGAATCATGAGAGGTAACACTATGTGAATCATGGAGAGAGGGTAACACTATGTGAATCATGAGGTAGAAAGAACAATACCTGGGTATACCAGGTGGATTTTACTCAGGTCACTGGGCCCCGCGGGGCAGGGTCATGACCAGGCCTTACGGTGGATCAAGGCCTGTTCACCAGGCTGTTTTGCTGGTCAGCACGCAAAACAACGTACGAACTACAGCCCGGTTGGCCGGAAACTGGACTTTTGGTGCTGTCCAGCTCCTTCCTGAAGACAGCCAGGCGTTCTATTGCCAATTTCCCTTATGATAGCTGGGGGGCAGTGAAACAGTGTCTTTGGTTACTCGTGGAGATTCTTGTTTTCACTGGGGAGATGTTGCACCGCCTGCCGTGTCCTTTGCTTTCGTAGGGAGTGATTTCCATGTGCAGACTTATAGAAAGTCCCTCTAAGGGTTTTTCCATATGTATATTACCATGTATCTTTCTCGTCTACATTACAGGGGGTACAGGTCAAGGGATTTCAACCGTTTACAGTAATTTAAATGCTTTATTGTACATACACGTGCAGTGAAAGTTCTCTGTACATTCTTCAGGTTTGCAATTTCGCCTGCCTTGAAAGAGGCCGTAAGTGTGTAGAAATATTCCACCCTTGAGAGAACAAGGATTTGAAGACAGTTATCCACTAGTTGGATTCCTAGTTTTGATGGTTCCTCATTGTTCATCATATCATTTTCTACTAGATGCAGTAAAGGACATTGTTGTGTGCTTTGAAAATTAGATTCTTGACCTTTGTCACTCATTAGGTCTTTCCACATCAGTTTTCGCTCTAGTGTGTTGTTGGTGTTTGTTTTTTTCTCTGATTCGTTTATTATTTATTCGAGGTTTTCATGGAGGTGTAATTGAATTTGTTTTCATTGAACTACTCTTTGTTTCCCGAGGCCCTTTAAAGCATGGTTAATGTCCGCATGGTGATTTGTTTAGTGTCCTCGGTCGATGACACTGTCATGCAGATTCTGGTATCATCAGAAAGGACGGAACACGGCTTAATCTCTGTATATATCAGATATGAGGGACGTGGAACACAAGAACGGAGTGAGTCCTGTACCTTGTGGAACAATGTTTTTTCATTGTAGGCCGCCCTGACTTTACTCTGTTTACTATTAATTCTTTTGCTTATTTCTTTAGGAATTTATAGGTCATCATTACTTATTTTCTGTTTTTCCTTTATCACCAAATTTTGTGTAGTATTGCATCGTGTGAATCATGAAATGAGGGGAGACAGACATATGAATCATGAGAGAGGGGAAACAATGTGTATTATGAGCTAGGATTCCTAATATGAATCTTGAACTATGACGCAATGTGAATCATAAGAGAGGTTGCTCAATATGATCCGAGAACTGTTGTCACCGTACAAGATGTATAACCTGAGTGCGGAGTTTCAGGAGTCATTGTCCCTGCGAACTTGATCCATGACCAGGCTCGTAGTGGATCATGGGCCTGATCAACCATTCTGTTACTGATGCCGCACGCAAAACAGAGTAGGGATAAATAAAGCCTGTTGGGTGGGAACTGACTTTAGTTGGCTGTCCAGCTCCCTCTGAACACAGCCCAGGTGTTCTACTGGTAATCCCTCTTACGTATGCTGGAAGCGTATATGAATAGTTTAAAACCCCTGACACCTACTGTATTAAGAATCATAAGAACATAAGAAAGGAGGAAACCACTGCAGCAGGCCTGTTGGCCATACTAGGCAGGTCCTTAAAATGCTTCCCTAACAAAACATTTGACCCAACCATTTTTCATTGGCCACCCAAGAAACTCGATCGATGATTTGCAAGTCCCTTCAAATCCAAACCCTCCCTCTCATGTACTTATCCAACCTAAATTTGATACTACCCAAAGTCCTAGCCTCAATAATCCAACTAGGTAGATGTTCCTCTCTCAACTACCCTATTTCAAAAACCATTACTGTCCTATGTCCTTTTAAATCTAAACTTATCCCAATTTAAATCCATTACTGCGGTTCTCTTCGTGAAGAGATATCCTCAAGACTTGTTAATATCCCCTTTATTAATACCTATCTTCCACTTATACACTTCGATCAGGTCTCCCCTCATTCTTCGTCTAACAAGTGAATGTAACTTATGTGTATTCATTCTTTTTCATAAGGAAGATTTTCTAATGCTGATGTATTAATTTAGTTCATCCTACGCTGAATGTTTTTAACGAATTTATGTCCATTCTGTAATATGGAGACCAGAATATGTGTCTTCTCGTACTCAAAGCTCCTCTGCTTATCATTGTGGGGATGTTAAATCTTTTGCTTTCGCAGGGAGGGTTTTTCGTGTGAAGATTTGGGGGAATGTACTCTAATATTTCAAAGTTTATATTATCATGAAAACTTTCTCAGGTGCATTTCAAGGAGTACAGGTCAGGAAATTTCAAACATTTCCAGTAATTTAGGAGCGTTAATGTACTTATATGTGCAGTGAAAGTTTTATGTATATTTTACAGGTCTGCAATTTCACCATCCTTGAAAGGGGACGCTAATGTACAGCAATGTCCCAGCCTAGATAGAACAGGATATTCGAAGAGAGTCCTCAATGGTTTAGCATCCCTAATTTTGGAGGTTCTGATTATCGATCCTATCATCTTTCCAGCAGAGGCAACAGAGTTATTGTTGTGATCTTTGAAAGTGAGATCCTTTGACATTATCACTCCTAATGGATGACACTGTCATGATAATTCTGGTACATCAGAAGAAAGGAGAACAAAACTTACATCTCTGTCTACGTCAGATATGGAAAACGACAGGAGCGAGTCCTCAGTCTCGTGGAACAAAGCTTTTTACTGTAGTCGCCCTTAACTTTACTCTGTTTAGTATTACTCTTTGTGTTCTGTTACTGAGGAAGTTATACGTCCATCAAGAAACATTTCCTGCTCTTCCCTTATCACGCATTTTATGAAGTATTACTACCCCCCCCCAGTGTGAATCATAAGGGAGGAGAGGACAGACAATCTGTGAATGATGAGAGGGACATAATGGAATATGTGTATAGGAGAACATTATTGTGAATCATGAGAGAGGAGACACAGTGTGAATCCTGAGGGATGAGACATTGTGAATCATAAGAGACGAGACACAATGTGAATCATAAGATACGAGACACAATGTGAATCATAAGACAAGAGACACAATGTGAATCATAAGAGACGAGGCACAATATGAATCATAAGAGTCGAGACAAAATGTGAATCATAAGAGACGAGGTACAATGTGAATCACGATATACTCACAGAGTTGTAGGTAACTTTTATTGTAAACTCCCACAGAAGTTGCTTTAATTTCGATTTCGGGATCAAAACCTTCTCGGCTGGCAGTGTTAATGTGACAAGTAACTTTAATTACCAACTTCACCTTTGTAAAGCCGGTAATTAAATGCTTTACATTTGGAAGCAATTTAGACAGAAATTGTTGTGATAGATAACTTCTTTAAGCAAACTGGAGGTCTGACGGACTTTCTTAAGTTAAAAGAATTTACCTTGGAAACTGAGGTTATTGTAAATATTAGCGAGCAAAGGAGAAGTCAGGTTCAAGGAGAAGTCAGGTTCAAGGAGAAGTCAGGTTCAAGGAGAAGTCAGGTTCAAGGAGAAGTCAGGTTCAAGGAGAAGTCAGGTTCAAGGAGAAGTCAGGTTCAAGGAGAAGTCAGGTTCAAGGAGAAGTCAGGTTTCAAGGAAGAAGTAAGGTTAAGGAGGAGTCAGGCCAAGGAGAAGTCTGGTTCCAGGAGAGGTCAGGTTCCAGGGTGAGGTCAGATTCAAAGGAGAGGTCAGGTTCCAGGAGAGGTCAGGTTCCTGGAGAGGTCAGAGTTCCAGGAGAGGTCTGGTTTACAGGAGATGTCAGATTCAAAGTGAGGTCAGGTTCCAGGAGAGGTCAGGTTTCCAGGAGAGGTCAGGTTCCTGAGAGGTCTGGTTCCAAGAGAGGTCAGGTTCCAGGAAGAGGTCAGGTTCCACGAGAGGTCAGTTCAAGAGAAAGTCAGGGTTCAAGGTGTGGTAAGGTTCATGAGAGGTACCAGGTTCAGGAGAGGTCAGGTTCAAGGAGAGGTCAGGTTCTGGAGAGGTCAGGTTTCAGGAGAGTAAGGTTCCAGAGGAGGTCAGGTTCCAGGAGAGGTCAGGTTCAAGGAGAGGTAAGAAAAGTTCATGGAGAGGTCAGGTTCATGAGAGGTCAGGTTCAAGGAGAGATCAGGTTCAAGGAGAGGTCAGGTTCAAGGAGAGGTCAGGTTCAAGGAGAGGTCAGGTTCAAGGAGAGGTCAGGTTCAAGAAGAGGTCAGGTTCAAGGAGAAGCCAGATTCAAGGAGAGGTCCGGTTCAAGGAGAGGTCAGGTTCAAGGAGAGGTCAGGTTCAAGGAGAGGTCAGGTTCAAGGAGAAGCCAGATTCAAGAATAGGTCAGGTTCAAGGAGAGGTCAGGTTCAAGGAGAGGTCTGGTTCCAGGAGAGGTCAGGTTCAAGGAGAGGTCAGGTTCAAAGAGAAGCCAAATTCAAGAATAGGTCAGGTTCAAGGAGAGGTCTGGTTCCAGGAGAGGTTAGGTTCAAGGAGAGGTCAGGTTCCAGGAGAAGCCAGATTCAAGAATAGGTCAGGTTCAAGGAGAGGTCTGGTTCCAGGACAGGTCAGGTTCAAGGAGAGGTCTGGTTCCAGGAGAGGTTAGGTTCAAGGAGAGGTCAGGTTCCAGGAGAAGCCAGATTCAAGAATAGGTCAGGTTCAAGGAGAGGTCTGGTTCCAGGACAGGTCAGGTTCAAGGAGAGGTCAGGTTCAAGGAGAAGCCAGATTCAAGAATAGGTCAGGTTCAAGGAGAGGTCAGGTTCAAGGAGAGGTCTGGTTCCAGGAGAGGTCAGGTTCAAGGAGAGGTCAGGTTCAAAGAGAAGCCAAATTCAAGAATAGGTCAGGTTCAAGGAGAGGTCTGGTTCCAGGAGAGGTCAGGTTCAAGGAGAGGTCAGGTTCCAGGAGAGGTCAGGTTCCAGGAGAGGTCAGGTTCCAGGAGAGGTCAGGTTCCAAGAGAGGTCAGGTTCAAGGAGAGGTCAGGTTCAAGGAGAGGTCAGGTTCCAGGAGAGGTCAGGTTCTAGGAGAGGTCAGGTTCCAAGAGAGGTCAGGTTCAAGGAGATGTCAGGTTCAAGGAGAGGTCAGGTTCCAGGAGAGGTCAGGTTCCAGGAGAGGTCAGGTTCAAGGAGAGGTCAGGTTTAAGGAGAGGTCAGGTTCAAGGAGAGGTCAGGTTCCAGAAGAGGTCAGGTTCAAGGAGAGGTCAGGTTCAAGGAGAGGTCAGGTTCCAGGAGAGGTCAGGTTCCAGGAGAGGTCAGGTTCCAAGAGAGGTCAGGTTCAAGGAGATGTCAGGTTCAAGGAGAGGTCAGGTTCCAGGAGAGGTCAGGTTCCAGGACAGGTCAGGTTCAAGGAGAAGTCAAGTTCAAGGAGAGGTCAGGTTCAAGAAGAGGTCAGGTTCCAGGAGAGGTCAGGTTCAAGGAGAGGTCAGGTTCAAGGAGAGGTCAGGTTCAAGGAGAGGTCAGGTTCAAACAGAGGTCAGGTTCAAGGAGAGGTCAGGTTCCAGGAGAGGTCAGGTTCAAGGAGAGGTCAGGTTCAAGGAGAGGTCAGGTTCCAGGAGAGGTCAGGTTCAAGGAGAGGTCAGGTTCCAGTAGAGGTCAGGTTTAAGGAGAGGTCAGGTTCAAGGAGAGGTCAGGTTCAAGGAGAGGTCAGGTTCCAGGACAGGTCAGGTTCAAGGAGAAGTCAGGTTCAAGGAGAGGTCAGGTTCAAGGAGAGGTCAAGTTCCAGGAGAGGTCAGGTTCAAGGAGAGGTCAGGTTCAAGGAGAGGTCAGGTTCAAGGAGAGGTCAGGTTCAAAGAGAGGTCAGGTTCAAGGAGAGGTCAGGTTCCAGGAGAGGTCAGGTTCAAGGAGAGGTCAGGTTCAAGGAGAGGTCAGGTTCCAGGAGAGGTCAGGTTCAAGGAGAGGTCAGGTTCCAGTAGAGGTCAGGTTCAAGGAGAGGTCAGGTTCAAGGAGAGGTCAGGTTCCAGGAGAGGTCAGGTTCCAGGAGAGGTCAGGTTCCAGGAGAGGTCAGGTTCAAGGAGAGGTCAGGTTCCAGGCGAGGTCAGGTTCAAGGAGAGGTCAGGTTCCAGGCGAGGTCAGGTTCAAGGAGAGGTCAGGTTCCAGGAGAGGTCAGGTTCAAGGAGAGGTCAGGTTCCAGGAGAGGTCAGGTTCAAGGAGAGGTCAGGTTCAAGGAGAGGTCAGGTTCAAGGAGAGGTCAGGTTCAAGGCGAGGTCAGGTTCAAGGAGAGGTCAGGTTCCAGGCGAGGTCAGGTTCAAGGAGAGGTCAGGTTCCAGGAGAGGTCAGGTTCAAGGAGAGGTCAGGTTCCAGGCGAGGTCAGGTTCAAGGAGAGGTCAGGTTCCAGGAGAGGTCAGGTTCAAGGAGAGGTCAGGTTCCAGGCGAGGTCAGGTTCAAGGAGAGGTCAGGTTCCAGGCGAGGTCAGGTTCAAGGAGAGGTCAGGTTCAAGGAGAGGTCAGGTTCCAGGAGAGGTCAGGTTCAAGGAGAGGTCAGGTTCCAGGAGAGGTCAGGTTCAAGGAGAGGTCAGGTTCCAGGAGAGATCAGGTTCCAGGAGAGGTCAGGTTCAAGGAGAGGTCAGGTTCAAGGAGACGTCAGGTTCCAGGAGAGGTCAGGTTCAAGGAGAGGTCAGGTTCAAGGAGAGGTCAGGTTCCAGGAGAGATCAGGTTCCAGGAGAGGTCAGGTTCAAGGAGAGGTCAGGTTCAAGGAGAGGTCAGGTTCCAGGAGAGGTCAGGTTCAAGGAGAGGTCAGGTTCAAGGAGAGGTCAGGTTCCAGGAGAGGTCAGGTTCCAGGAGAGGTCAGGTTCAAGGAGAGGTCAGGTTCAAGGAGAGGTCAGGTTCCAGGAGAGGTCAGGTTCAAGGAGAGGTCAGGTTCAAGGAGAGGTCAGGTTCCAGGAGAGGTCAGGTTCCAGGAGAGGTCAGGTTCAAGGAGAGGTCAGGTTCAAGGAGAGGTCAGGTTCCAGGAGAGGTGAGGATCCAGGAGAGGTCAGGTTCCAGGAGAGGTCAGGTCTTGAAAATTTTCATTCGGCATTTTCTATTGACTTGAGAAAGCAGGTGATACTAGCGAGCAATATATTTATATATATATATATATATATATATATATATATATATATATATATATATATATATATATATATATATATATATATATATATATATATATATATATATAAATAATATATATATATATATATATATGTATGTCGTGCCGAATATGTAAAAACTGGTCAATTAGCAAGAACCATTTAAAATTAAGTCCTTTCTAAAATTTTCTCTTATACGTTTAAAGATATATATTTTTCAATAATGTTAATGTAAAAATTTTTAATTTTGCACCAAAAGAATCTTAGAAAACTTACCTAACCTTATTATAACAAGAACAATTTATTTTAGCCTAACCCAACTAAATATATTTTAGATTTGTTTACAATAATTTAATACTAAACAAACACAGTGAAATATATTTTTTTCGTTAGCTTTAGAATGATTTTGGCGAAATTATTGCAAACACAAATTTTCACTTCTCCTGTATGGCAAGATGAGCATTCCTATTTAAGCCAAGATCGCAAGTTCTGCCTATTCGGCACGACATAAAATCTTTCCTCCGTATGCCATGCGTGTCGTATGAGGCGACTAAAATGCCGGGAGCAATGGGCTAGTAACCCCTTCTCCTGTAGACATTTACTAAAAAAAAGAAGAAGAAAAACTTTATAAAACTGGGATGCTTAAATGTGCGTGGATGTAGTGCGGATGACAAGAAACAGATGATTGCTGATGTTATGAATGAAAAGAAGTTGGATGTAATGGCCCTAAGCGAAACAAAGCTGAAGGGGGTAGGGGAGTTTCGGTGGGGGGAAATAAATGGGATTAAATCTGGAGTATCTGAGAGAGTTAGAGCAAAGGAAGGGGTAGCAGTAATGTTGAAGGATCAGTTATGGAAGGAGAAAAGAGAATATGAATGTGTAAATTCAAGAATTATGTGGATTAAAGTAAAGGTTGGATGCGAAAAGTGGGTCCTAATAAGCGTGTATGCACCTGGAGAAGAGAGGAATGTAGAGGAGAGAGAGAGATTTTGGGAGATGTTAAGTGAATGTATAGGAGCCTTTGAACCAAGTGAGAGAGTAATTGTGGTAGGGGATCTGAATGCTAAAGTAGGAGAAACTTTCAGAGAGGGTGTGGTAGGTAAGTTTGGGGTGCCAGGTGTAAATGATAATGGGAGCCCTTTGATTGAACTTTGTATAGAAAGGGATTTAGTTATAGGTAATACATATTTTAAGAAAAAGAGGATAAATAAGTATACAAGATATGATGTAGGGAGAAATGACAGTAGTTTGTTGGATTATGTATTGGTAGATAAAAGACTGTTGAGTAGACTTCAGGATGTACATGTTTATAGAGGGGCCACAGATATATCAGATCACTTTCTAGTTGTAGCTACACTGAGAGTAAAAGGTAGATGGGGTAAAAGGAGAAAAGAAGCATCAGGGAAGAGAGAGGT